>DF243624.1:0-28205 GCA_000507305.1 Breviolum minutum Mf 1.05b.01 | reverse complement strand
ACACCCTCCTGAATAGGAGGGATTTATGAGTAGCCTCCTGAGCAGGAGACATGGCTCAAGTCAAAAAATCACCCCATTTTTCACAAAAAAACACCTTAAATGAAGTTAAAGGAAAACCCCTTATTTAAGGAAAAACCCCTTAAAAAAACACACCTTAAATAAGGAAAACCTTAAATAAGGGGTTTTGGAAGAGCTGGGGAGAACATTTCTGGCACCATCATGTGGCCCGTCATTGTGGCTCGTGAGTTCCAGCCGCAAAAACTTCAATATGCCGCTCCAACACAACGAAGCGCAGCTGCTAAGCAGCAAAGCAGTGAAGTCACTTCCATCACTCAGAGTCCTAGCTGCAACATTTTTTGCTTCAGAGGCTGGACATAGCTATCTACGATTCTTTGACTCTGGGGGTTTGACTGCGCGTAGCTCACGGCAAGACAATCCAATCCGAATGCATTTAGATGAATATAAATTAGTGCATGGAAAAACGAAAACAACAACGTGTCAGTGATATGTGATGTCATTTCCTTGAGTGACTTTATCCGTTTGACTTGATTCATTCATTCACGTCATTGTGTAGTTTTACTTGTAATGATTTCTAAGCCAGAAATTAGCTATAATACTTGTTGCAAATAGTCCGCATGACTTCGGATCACCGAAACCCTTCTTGCAGCAAATTGATTTTCAATCTAAAGCAATTGCAATTGTGCTTTAGAACTTAAGTTTCGCATCTTCGAAACAAAAAAGGTTAATTCTTTTTCACTTGATCGTGAAGGGTTGATTTGATTCCGCAAAATCCATTTGGCTCCAGTACCATTGTTGGAACTGAGAAAAATTGCACCAGTTTGATCCCATTTGTGCATGTGCTGATCAAATCCAAAAAATGGTTGTTTTCGATGAGTTGAAGGAGTTTCACAGAAATTGCTTGGCGTTAAAGAGGTGAGATACATGAAAATGGTTTCAGAACAGTTCACTGCCATGAAGTAAAGTGAGAGCATAACAATTTTTTTTGTGCATTGGACAACATGTGTCCTTTCTCGTTTACCGGCGCACAAATAGACATTTGCAGCTATCTGTCAAACATCGTCAAACCATCTAATTTTCCAAATTCGTTACACAGGAAAATTTTTCAATAGCGGCAATTCAGGTGGATTCTTTCTCCAAGGGCCTGAATCATGCCACATTGTACAGTGATTTCAATCTACAATGTCATTTGCTTAGAGATGGAAGCTGTTTCAAGCACAATCATATTACATCCTGCACAGTTTTTGCTTTGAGGCAACATGAGCTTCACCATGATGTGACAGGCTGGAATTGGGGGAGGCGAATTGCAACATCGTTGGCAGATTGGAATGATGAGCTGTCAGTAAATGTATGATGAAATGGATACCTGGGATTAAGCCTGTACAAATGGAACTTCATTCGCCGATGCAGGGACATGGAGAAGCCTTTGTTCAACTCTTTGAATTGCCAACCTTGCACCCCCGAGCTGCAGCGCATCGAACGGGAATTGGAGGACTGCAGCTCTGCTTCTGTCACTTTAGTGCTGTCTGCCAGCATCTGTCAAGTTGGCGGCTCTGTGATGTTTCTGAATGCGCTCTTCAACAGCTGCCAGGCAGCAGCGCTTGAACGAGAAGGCTGGCAGAATCAAGTCACCTCAATCCTTCGTCATGCTGAGGCCCAGCGATCAATTGTTGAAGACCACAGAGAGAAAAACTTTCTCAGTGTAACATTGCATGGCTGGTATGATTGATTTCTTCAACCAAAAACAGATGCTGATGTTCCTGATGTGCATTTGAGACGCATGTGATGACTAGAGTGACTAGATGCAGGATGTTCTTGGAGATTCGACAATTCAAACGTCTTAAATTCACATCTGATTTCACTTTCGAAATGCCTGGTTCCTTGCAGCAGCTGAACAGGTGCTTTACCAGCAGATCAACCAAGAAGGCAGAGATGCCTGTCACTATCGAGTTCATGAATTTTTTATTCATGGACAATTGTATACATAGTTGTCAGATTGCATAGGCTCAAACTCACATTTGGGCCGGTTGTTTGTGCTCTTGTTGTTCGAGTCGTGTTGCACATATGCCCCTCAATTTAATCTGTAATTAGAGGTTCTGTTCCCGAACAAATGAGATATATACTTGGCCTTGAAATGACGCTCAATGAAGTTTGCTGATGTTGCCCATTTACTTCTTGAAAAGAGTGCGGACCTTTGGTTGCTTTTCCTCACACCTGTTTTTATTTGAGAATTTAAGACTGGTTTGCTCACAAAGGACCTGCAGCGCATTAGGCTAGGCCACTCATCCCGCAGCCCTCATTTCAGCCCTCAGTGCCCCATGGCACAAGGTGGCAAACTCTCTCTTGACAACAGTCGAAAGGAGCCTGCAGTGCTGCGTGAGCCAGGGACTGGAAGTGCAAGGCTGCATCGCAGTGAGTGCTTCAGGCGTATGCTCTGTGCAAGATTTGCAAATCTGCCGAGGGCCGTGGCTGCTTCCCCAGATACGTTCCCCTTGAAGAGACTCGGCGCGCACAGCGTGGAGGAGCAACCGACAGACGTTCCAGTGCCCAGAATGATTGAATGGACAGCAAGACTGTCACAGTCTATCTCAAGCTAATTGTTCCTGCATCTTTGGCAGTTTTTTTGCTCAAAATATATGTACTTTTTCCATCTTCCCAGGTGCTCAAACTCTTGGCCCAACATGTTCAGACGCTTCGCCGTGGATTGCTTGGGCACCCAGAAAAGTTGTTTCCATTGACGTTGAAGACAACTCCATCAGCTAGGGTAGGCCTTACTCATTTTTCAGCTCGAATGACTCCTTGCCTTCCAATAGTTCTCCACCAAGATCACCGCGGTGAAACGATTAATTTCTTCTGCACCTGCATCTGTGCTGATGATGCATCTGAGCATGCGTCAGGATATGGCACATAGGGGGGGCCGGACAATTCCTTCCCACTGATTTTTGATCCATTTGACAATCGCCACCAATCGACAGTATCCCCTTCTCTGCGTTCTCAAACTTTCAAGTCGGTCTTAGACTGCACCTCCTGGTTGAATGCGTCCTTTGGATACTTCTCTCTAGTGTAAATCTATATCCTGATCACACTTCTGTTTTTCACCTTCACCCATCAAAAGACCGGGGTGACATCTTCTATAGCAAGAAAGGGCGGCTCAGTTGCGAAGCCTTCAAGAAGATGGTGTTTGGACTATGAGAAAAGTTGAAAGTATGCTGTCATCAATGCTTGGTTTGGTCACATAGTTGACATACTTAAAGTCGCACGTGTCCAAGAATAACCTGTGGAGCCGCAGAGGCTTTACACACATGGGTCATTCAGCCAAGAGTTCATGAACATGGAAGGGCAAGCCTCTACCTCTCTCTCTCTCTCACACACTTTTTTATCCACGTATAATATATTATATATGCATCTAAAGTTGCGCCTTTTATTGATAATGTGTCTATAAAGCAAAGCGGGAACAACTGAACTAACTAAAAGAATCTGTATCATTTAAACTTCTCCCTACTACGTTTTACCCATATTTTGATATGCTTATATCATTCTGAATGTATGATATCGTCTTACTTACAGTACACATGCTTTAAGAGGCGCAACTGTGGATATTGATCGATATTCTGTAAGGTAAGCCTTGCCCGTCTTGCCACCATGCCTGAAAAAACACCTTTGGGTTGCTTGTTGAAAAGGTGATTTTGGGAAAACGATTTGGTTTGAAAGGGTGGGGCTATGGTTTATGATTGTTGGGATTGCTTGGTGGTTTCCACTTGGTTGCTTCTTGATTGCCTTGCTGTGCCTTACTGCCTTACTTTTTTTTTCCGATCCCTAGGCGAGAATTGCAAAGAGGCTTGCCCATTGGTGACGACCTCGATGTGAAACTTTTTCAAGGAATGGAAATGGCCAGAAATTTTGAGATCTCCGAGGCAAGGAACCGGAACAGACTTGGGCCATTAATAGCGAGGCTCGCGACATGACTTTTTTTGAAAACGCAGAAGTTATGAAAAGTTCACAATGCAAAAATTGCTTGACTTTACTGTGTTGCTATCATGTTACTAGCATTCTGGGGGGCTGCTGGCATATAATTGTTGTGAATTAATTTGACACCCCTCTAGCAAGGGTTGCTTCCAGAGTTTGCGAGGCGTATTTGGCCTCACTAGAAGAGCTCTTGGAACTTTCATGCACAAGGTAGCCGATCCGTTTTTCTGTACAAGTCAATCTTGACAATTTGTTTTGTGACCTTATGTAGCCTTTGAGTGCAAAGCATTGCAGTCTCATCCTTGAGGCAGACCTACCTCAGCGATTCTACGTTGCAGCGCTTGCGACAACTGCTGAAGGCAGTGGCCGGCAAGAGATAGACTGGACAAAAAATGGTAATGATAGATGAAGCAGAAAGTTGGCCTCTTGTAGAGGCCACTGCCAACCGGCTGAGCATGCTGCTGGAACAGCACCCACGCTTTGTGACTTGTGTGCTGCGTGCTCCAGATTCGTCGCAAAAAGACAACTGTGCACTGTATGCCAAGTTTCCGACGCCCTGCCCGCTGCTTACATAAAGACTGCTATATAGTATATGGGATGATTGTTCAGAATTTGCAAAGTGGTGTCCGGGATGCCATTGCGATTCACACTGAAATCCTGGCAGTTGAGCCTGGAGCTTGCCCATGCATGATTTATGAAATGTGGAAGAACGGGTGTTTGCTGACAGCAGAAAAGTATCGCCGGCCTGGTTTTTGGCACGAAGCCAAGCTTCTTCACAGCAGGCTGACAGGAGCCGCTAATTACACCAGAAGCAATAGCTGGCAACAGAGATACAAGTGACAGCACTGTTGTTTGGCATGACACGGCATGATGTTGCATGGACATTCAGTAAGGATTTTGAAACGGCAGCATTGGCAAGCATAAAAGCTTGGGATGGCTTGCATGCGGGACATGGATCAAAAATCCTGTGACGGCGAAAGCGTGGAGACCATCAGCACCTTCAGTGGCCTTTTCGCGAGTGGATTTGAATCCCCGTGCGAAGGATTTGAAAGTTTTGACTACGGCTCACATGATGATGACGCATGGCCTGATACGGATGATGAATGTTTCTACCAACGTGCACAGGATTACGCCCCTCCACGCCAATGCTTGGAGACAGTCTTGCTGGCCTTGGTGATGAATACCCCAGCTTCCAAATATGGAGAGCCCCGTGACAGGCTTTGTGTGACACCATGTGTGGTGTCCAACCCGAGAATGTCAGGGAGTGAAGTGCCTCAAGACCCCAAATCAAAGCCTCATGAAGACAGGAAGGAGAGGCAGCAACCTTGGGTGGACATGATGGAACAGCCTTGCAGCGACCAAAACGCAGATCCCATCCAGCCATTGAACATGCCATTTCCGCGCAAATCTCAGCGTGCCGCGCGTTCTCATGTGCATTCCACAGACTCATCTTTGGATTCAGCGAACTCATTGAACAGAACAACTTGCTGAGCAATTTTTTGTTCTTTGTCCCAGCAACCTTAATCTTGTCCAAGAGAATCTTTTTTTGCCAAAATCTGTGAACTGACAAACTGATGTCCAACTCTTCCGAAAACCTCAGGAAAAAAGTCGACGCATCAAGGACGGAGATGGATGCCACACAGACACCATCACCTTTGGCCTTGGCAAAGCTCACAGGTGCATTGGCGCTGCGCAGGGCGCGTGCTATGATGCCAGAGGTGAAAATGTCCATAAGGGGCAAAAGTTTTCTACAATTTGTGTAGTGAGTTTTCGTTGAACCCTTGTATCAAACCGATAGTGGTGACCATTTCCATATACCAAGTTTTAAGTTTTAAGAGTTGCTGCAAATTACAGGCAGATGAAAGAAAGGAAACCACATGATTGCCAGGCCTGTTGAGAAGAAGGAGCGGTGCAGTGTGGCAAGGGACTGAACGGCGAAGCGACGGACATACATCGTGGGACTATGTCGTTGAAGAGGGACATGAATTGGCAAGCTTTAGCAGCTGGCCTTGAGCTGTGAGGGGGCCATTGAAATGCCATTGAAGCAGGAGTGAAGGTCATGGAGTCTCAGGCTTGTGACAATCGTCCACCTCTAACAGTGCTGACGTGTGTTTTTGTCTTTTGGATAGTTTGTTTGAACGACACCATATTTCTTTGTCCATTCCAGTCAATGAAGATACTTGAAAAAAAGTTGTTTAAACTTCAAGGATGATCCATGACCTGGGACCTTGCACATGGTATCCTGTTTTGTTTGTGTGCCTTCGCACAAGTGTACTCGTTTGAGTGCTGCAGAGGGTGTGCTGATGCACCTGCCTGACAGTGGGCAGAAAGACACTGCCACTAAGAGCCGTGCAGTCTTGAGATGTGTCTAGAGTCTAGATGACCGGTCACTAGCAGGATTGCAAGAGTTTTGGTATCAACTCACACCTGAAGAGGATGTTAGCGTTGAGTTTGAAAGTCAATTCTCAATAATGATATTTGTAATCATGACAACCATCTCCCCATCTGCCGGCTCCGATTTTTACCGAACTTTTCTTCCGCAGCTGTTCTTGCGATTTGTTCATTTCATCGCAATTTGGGGTGAAGTCGTGGTATGATTGAAGTGCCTGACTTCCATGGCTTGCAGTCCTCAATCCGAAGGTCGAGACATGTTAAAGATTTGAAAACAAGGTTGTGGTTGCCTGTTGAATCACGTTGTATCATGTTGTATCCAATGCCTGTGCGGGATTGTGAGGGTTTGTTGCGATTCAGAGAACATATCAAATAGGATTTGTCTGCAGACGGGTCTGGCTATGCGAGTTGCATGTAGAAAAGCTTTCCTCGAGCATCTTCGTAGGGCCACGCAGTGGAGGGATCTTTTTGGCCATTTGTTGATGCTGAAGCTCCAAAGACTCGTTCAGGATCTCTTTCCAACTCCAAGCGCTTGATGTGGCAATGTCAGAACTTAGGTTGTGCAGGGCTGTTCTTTTTGGAAGCAATAGAACACTGCCTTCTTGCTGTCGACCCTTTTGGGAGCTGTGGTATTTAGAGTCTTTGGGGTCCTTGGGGTCTTTGGGGTCTAGGAGACTCACAGACTCCCAAGAGTTTGGGTCTGTTCGGATCTGGGTTTGGAATTACACTTGATACAATTGAGAAGTGCGGGAGTTTAGGCCACCAGACATGCTAACATGCTAGACCCGTCAGGCGAATTCATAGCACACACATGCAAATGCTCCTCTTAGAGTGTAGGGTGTCAAGAGTCTCATGTGCTGAGAGTTTCTCCATGTTTTTAATTTCAGGGGAATGGCGGAAGCCAAATGCTTGTTTTTGGAAGTCTTGGATTTCCGCATGATGTCTTGAGACTCTAAATGAGGAGCATGCTTCAATGCATGTCTGGCCCAGCCTCACTGCTGGGGGAACAGGTTGCTGTTAGCAACCCTGACCTGTATCTTTCCGAGTGAGGAACCCTGAAGGATGTGCAACGACTCAAAGGAACATTCCAATCACAGCGTCTCTGGAAAGGCAAGGTTTCTGGGTCACTTTAGGTACTCCACTCTTGCTAAAGTTGGAGTATGATATGGGATCAACTATGATCCGCAAGATCAGGCTGCAGCTGAGTGACGTTTAGTACTCTAAAGTTCCGCCATACCTTTGACGCAGATTTGAGCAAAAAGTTGAGAGTTCTGTGTTTTTCATGAAAAGTGTCAAGGCAACTTGAAATGTTTTGGGCGGAGGGCTTTGAACTAAAGTCAAGTGGCAGCTCCCGTTTGAGGCGGGGCACACTTTTAGAGTGGGTTACTGAAATTTCAAAATAAGAGGCTTTGTGGGTGGTTTTTTGCCTTGCTCAGACACCTCTCCGTTCAGCTGCAACAGGTCAGGCAAACAAAGAGAGCAAGAGAGAATGAAACAAGCTACGAGTTGCTACGAGTTGCAGTGCATTCAGAATAGATGAACTGAGCCACTATTCTCACCTCAATCCACGTTGCTGCCCATCATGGATGGTGTTTGTTAACATGCAAAGACATGTGAGTGCTGACGCATTGCATGGTGGTTGCATAGAGGAGACAGACCATACCCAAAGATCAAGTGAATCATCAAGACAGGGACGAACCAGCAAATGGACTGGACACATCTTAGACTTGAAATCATGCTGTGAGCCATGACGCCCACGTGGTCTCCAAGGTGGTCTTGTGATGCCTTGTGTAGGCTTTGACATATCAGCATGCGTTGGGATGAGAGAGTCTGGCTACAGGGGGAAATTGCCTGTCTTGAAGGTTTCTTGTCATATCATATATCTAGATGTTTTGCATGTATGGTCATGGCCTAACCGCTAGGGGTGAGAGAGCTGATAGATGGCAGGCGGCAGAAGGGACTTTCGGGAAGCGGGGCCAAGAGAGACCTAACCGGAGGACAAGCCAATTTGGACAGACCTTGAGAGGGTTGATTGCATCCAGATTCTATAGTACTATAGTATAGAATGCTAGCTCTGCAAAGCATGAAGTCTGTTCCAGCTCCGCAGGGTGTGACTGGCATTGTCGAGTGCATATGTGGTACAAGTATCATCAATGTGTAGCAGCAGACTGTTTTGTTCACTATTTTAGCACGCTTTCCGCTGTCCAGAGCCCAACTATACCAGTCTGGTGCAATCAATGACGGCAGAAATTCAGAACAACATTCTGTTGCAAGAGATGAAACATGCAGCATCATTAGCAGCGAGTAGCGACCTGCTGTCTGTAAAAGCATTTAGCTCCGTGACACGGTGATAACTTCCAGCGAACATCTTAGACATGTGTATCATGCAGCTGAGCAATGGACTCTTCACACGTGAGCAGCTTTTTGGTGAATCTTCACAAAATACATGTAGGTCCCACGTTTGGTTGAAGCCCACGTTTGGGGAAGTCAAAGACACAATGGCAAGTCTATCCTTGGGCTTCCTTCTATGACAGCTTCTCACAGTTTGCTGCCCAAAGCAGGTCAGATAGTGCTTTTTCTGCTTGGCCCATTGACAAAGCGAACACAGTGCATCACATTGCGGCAAAATATGGGCCGTGTGCAGCATGGCTATTGTACTACCTGTCAGCTCGTGTTGCCGGGAAGGCGGGCAGGGTATGGGCTGCGCATGGGAAATGTCAGATCTTTGGTGATATCAATTGACTGCTGTGGGCTTTCAGAGGAATTTCGGACCTTTGACTCTCCAGCAACCCAGCCACCTTTGGCGTTGCTTAAGATGTGTCAGGGGCGCCTAGAGATGTAGAGTATTGCCTGGTGAGAATGATGAGAAAGGCACATGCAAAAACAAGGTAATTAGGTGTAATGAAATGTGATGCCGAAAACGCGCAAACTAGTCCTTGCAGTTTGGGCAAATAAGGGCCTTGATTGCTTTGTACTTATATACAGTACCTCCTCCGCACATCCTTTTGATCTAAGGAAGACGTCTGCAGCTGCATTCACTGTTCCTTGGCCAATACAGAAATAACCAGAGCAATCGCAGTTGTTTGCGAAATTTGTAGCACTTGATGGACGGGGATTTGTGCAAATGGAGTTCATGTTGACTGTAAATCTTACTGGACTCTTTGCTAGAGTCTTGAGCTTTGGAGGTTTTGGGCTTGGTATAACATGTCAGTGTTGGCGGCCAAAGGTGGAAAGGCCCATCCGTTAAGCAGCTTCAAGGCCTCAGAGCGACAGAAACCACCAGAGGCACAGCCCTTTATGCGTTCAGTGAATCAGACTGAAGAATTTTAGATCTTGAAGTCTTGGGTTCAGGCCCGCACCTGCATAAGTTGTTCCTTTCAGGTGGGGCGGGAGGATTTTACGCAACTGAAAGGTAAATTGCAATCCTTTCCGGGCCGTTCGTGGGTGCCGGGATCTGCCGACGTTCCAACCAAATAGTTAAATAGTTGGTGTATGTTGGAGTTGTGCATTTTTCAGAAATACGCTTTTTGAATCTTGGAACATCATGACCTGCTGGAGGAGAGCTTTCCTGACGAGACTGGCATGGCACCTGACATAGCCAGCAGTGGGACATCCAAGGGCTCTTCCGTGTTTGTCAAATGAGCTAAGTGTTGCAGAGAAGTCGCGAAATTCCACTTTTGGACCCTGAAATGATGGCACGTCAATTCTCATTTGCACGCAGGTTTAGCATGGTTTAGCAGCGCTTGGGCTTCTTCAGATAAACGGACAGGTGAAAGAGGCAGACGCAAGTAATGTCCCTCTACTATATATAGGATGTTCTGACAGCATTGGTTTCGTATCACAGTGGAGATCCCTCAATGCACGACCCCAAGGTTCGTGCTTTGGCGCTGCTAATGCTTTTGCATTCTGGCGGCTGGTGATTTCCAGGCATGGTCTCATACGAAAGGCTAGAGATAGCTGCTTTTTTCTGTTTTGGACTTGTTGTGTTGTCATTGTGGTCATCGTCGTCCTCCTCCTCGTCCTTCCTCTTTTTGTTGATTTATATACCAATACGAGGATGTCTGCAGTTTGGGCTCGGGTGGAGCCACATGCTTGGAATTTTTCACTGACCTGCAGGCTTTGTGATCGACTACCAGCAGAGGCACCTGATTGCTCACAGGAGATGAGTTGAAGGGATTCGGAGTTGGTTTGTGAGGGGTTTCAAGAGTTGCAGAATCTGCCTCTCGCTTCTTGTGGTTGCTTGACTCCGACATAGAAACTTGCTGGAATCATGAAACTTGAACAAAGAGGAACTCAGCTCGACTCTACCACATTCCCTTCGAACGTAGCAGGTGTTGCCAAAGCTTCTCCAATTCCTCGGCGTGCCCCCATCGGCAACCATCTCGCAGCTGCTCCTTGGAAGAGAGTGGCTATGCTTCCGCTGTGACAGGCCAGCTGATGGTCGGCATGCACGCTTGATTTTGAATGACACGCCAAACGAAATGACAGCCCACTCGATGGATTAAAAGAACAGAAAGATTCTTGGCTATTATTTCAACTCTTGCTTCGTCGTGTGAACCGGCATATCCTATGACCTGATGGCCTATTTAGGCGGTTGATTCCCATTGAAAGTTATTTAGTTTTGCTTTAGCCAGCACTTCCAGGATTTTGTCAGCCAGCCAAGGAAGCTGCCCTTGTCAAGGCAGGCGAACGTTTGCAACTGCTTAAGATTTTATGAGTGAGGAGGTTTGTTGCAAATCCTTGGTGTGCGAACACCGGGACCCAATGAGCCTTTGTGATTTCCTAATGACCCATCACAAGGTGTCATTAGGCGAGCAAAGCCACGCTGGCGCCAGCAGCCCAGAGATTAATTTCCCAATTCTTGAAGCGTTTATTTTGTTTTCACGTTTTCGGGTTTTTGCAGTTTTGGTTTTGGTGTTTTCGTGGTTCCTGCGTTTTTATGGCTTTTGCGAAAACCCCCCCCTAAAACAGGAAAACGGGAAGACCAGGAAAACGCGAAAACTGTTTTTTTTGCGAAAACGCGACACTGCCAAAACCATGAAACCGGGAAAAAGCGAAAAGCATGTGTTCTCGTGTTCTCGCGTTTTTGTGGTTTTTCTGTTTTAGTTTTTTCTGCTGGCTCTCTCTCCCTCTGTTAGAAAATGAACTCTTTCGCGAAAAGAAAGACGCTTTTGAGTGTAAGGCTAAGGCTAAGGAAAGAGTTTTTCCGAAGAGGAGGACGTTGCTTGCAGGAAGGAACATTGCCACGAAATAAAGAGGTAAATGATAAGGATGTACTTTTTGCTTTGAATAGGAAGTCCTTCTTTTCAAGAAGGAGCAATTGTAAGAGAACAAAGGCGTTCAGGAAAGAAGCTTTGTTTCGAACAGGAAGACTCTCTTTAGAGAAAGAAGTACTTATCAGAAAAGAAGGGTTTTCATGTATGAGGAAAGCGCTTCAGCTATTGGCTCTTTTTAAAGACTGATCCACCATGTAGGTCACTTGCAAGGTCACAAAACAAATCAAAACTGCATCGCCAAAAACATTGACCAAGTCGTGGTGTCATGTTTAAGATACAAATCGGCCGTTTTGTTGGGTTCAAGTCACCTGCCAAGAAGAACTAGTTGCGCTCTGCGGGTCTAGTGTTACTGCGCGTTTTGCGACGGCCGCATCACCCTGACTGAGATAGAAATCGTATGCAGAGTTTCTTGGGTGCAACGTTCCATATTCTCGAATCCTTGAGATCCGCCGATTTGCCGGAATGCAGCGTTCATGTGAGACCAGTCCAGTGTTTCTAAGGCAAAGTGGACGCCTCGAACCATCAGATGCTGATGAAAAGAGCAGAGTCATGGGGATGGAGTCACCACAGTGTGAAAGTATGGAGAAAGCTGAGAAAGCATAAAGAAGATTACATCTATGGCATACTTTCCTTTGATGGAGGAAACTGCAAAGAATCGAGAACCTGAGAGTGAAGAGATGCCTTACAAGACATGACAGGTTGCTGAATCTATGGCGCCAGTGGTAGATGGAGGCGCAAACCAGCAAATGTAGAATTCCCCTCCTGTTTGGTTGAGCTTTCTGCGTAAAGTCTATTTGATTTAATCTTAGATCATGCTGCATAATGCTACTATACGTACATGGATGTTTAAAATCTGAAGCTTGGTTTTCCGCAGAATACTTCGCTGGCAGCGTGGAGCTTTATTCAGGTCTTTTGCAAATCATGGCATTTCTATTTGTGCAGGATCCAATCCACCTGGTTCACCAGTGACGAGGATCGTGAGCGGTGAGCAGCAGTGGTTCCAAGGCATTAAGGCATGTGAGAGAGAATTTCATGTATCAGACTAATGGATACTAATGGTATGTCATGAACTGGATTGCAAAGCTTTCAACAAAAAAAATTGCATTGGGCAGGAAACAAGAAAGGGTATATATACATTGGTTGTCACAAAAAGACTCCTGCTTCCCGAACTTTCCAGTGATTTGCGCTGGAAATATGTATCGAATGATATAATTGTTGTTCGAAATTGATATCGCTGCATGCTTTTTCTACCCCGTTCTCTATTTCAATCGCTGTATGAGACATCCCTTCCCCACACAGGAATAGCAGTTCACTGTGTTTGGTGCCTGTCTTGCTGCGTATCCAACAAGGATCACAATGCCTCCAATGGTGGCGTACACCAGCAAGGTCTCGGGACACATGCAAGCCACGTGCATGCTTTGTAGATGCAGCAACTAGATTTAAATAGCTGCCAGCAAGGATTGTACCTATCACTAAGCTCAAAAGGGAAGGATGGTACCTGTGTTTTGACATGTTTGTCACCTTAACGCTTGGAAGGACTGGAAATAAAGCCAGGATATGTAAGGATATTTTTTCACCGTTGGAAGGGTACAACGATTTCAGGTCATTGTCCAGCAACGCGAGCTCATGCCCGGATGCCTTTTTGAAGATCATGGAACTTGACCCCTTGATGACGCCCCTTTCATTATCCATAGCATGCTGCAGAAGCTTGCCCTCGTGACTATCCAAACCAAACGTTGAAAGGATTTTGAGTTTCTCGTGTTGATGCAGACTGTTCATGCCAAGAAATCTAACTTTCATAAAAAGGAAAGATGTTCAATGAGGCGTTTGTGAATTTCCAGTTCAGTGCTTCCAAATTATAAACCAGTTGAATATTATGTTTCTATGTGGGTGCTCTGCAGCGTTTGGCTAACTTGATGTTGGCCAGGGTTTGGTGACGCAGTGCTAAAGCATTTGCTTTGGCCCAGTCGTGCCATGGCAGCTAGGGCAAATAAACTCAAGGTCATCAAGGAGGCGTGTGGCTGTTGGGATCTGTCAGATCTGATCTGACGAAGTAAAACACAGTTTGTGTATACGTGAAGTAAAGTGTTCAACACTAGGAGGAAGCTAGAAATTTGCAGGGATTCGGCGCTCCGGAGAGCTTGCACAAGGTAGAGAAACAATAGAGTGTTTTGCTGACACCCCCAAAAATTAACATGCACCCAGAAAGGCGAGGTTTGGAACGTTTGGAAGATGTTTTTTCTTTTTGGAAGCTGTTTTTCAGCTTCCATGCTAGTTTTCCTGGGAATACACATCTGAGTCCATCGGAGCCAGGTCACCAGCGACAGTGGGACCAGCAGAAAAAGTGGTTACAAATCCTCCCTGATGGACAGCGACAAAACTGCAGATAGAGGGCAGGAATGGCAGGAATATCGGGATCAAATTTGTTTTCGAATGTGAATTTAGATGAATTTAGTGCAGATTAAAGAACTCATTCCCTGAGCCCTTTGGACTTCATTTAGCTGTCAATGCCATAGGGTTGATGCCCGATTGGTTCGTGTGCAAACTGCAAACCTGAAATATGTTGTGCGGACTCTGGACCCAACATTCGTATTGAAGATGGTGTAGTCACCAAAATCAAGTCACTGCAGTTCTCCCAGAAGAAGTGAGAATGTTAGATCGTAGTTGAAGGAGCCTTGGCCAAGGAGTTGTCGCAAAGCACCGACAGCAAATGTGCCAAGCACGAGTCGAAGTCGAGAAATTCTTGAGCGCAAATGGCTTCAAGAGTGGAGAGGTGGTTTTGGGGTTTTGGCTGCACCGGTCGGCTTCAACTTTATCCAATCTTTCAGCAGAAGTTTTGTTCATTTGAAGTGCTGATATTCAGGCCTGTGACAGCTGTGATATGATTTAAACATAATTATGTACCGCAAACCACTTTTTCTCTTTCCCTGCATCTGCTACACACTCATATTCAGTTTGCAGCGTGATATGCTCTTTTTCTGGCAGCTACATAGACGTTGAAATCTTTCTGATGGTACTCGTGTTCGGTTGTGTTCCTTGCGGAAGTCAGCCGACGGGAAGCCGCACTTTGCAGAGCCAAATTGGCAAAGCAACCTGGTGGTTTCCACATGTTTCCACAATATAGTTGCAACTTGTCCCTGCTGAGCATGTTCGCGCATTTTGCACAGAAGTCTTTCACCAACACTCAATCAGCTCAAATGAAAATTGTGCATATTAATAACAAAGACCCACACAAAAACTTTTGCTGCGCGCTGCTGAGCTAGACTGACCAGGCCCGGTTGATGTCAGGTAGAGCTTTCCGTGGTGCCTTGGGGAAAGGTTTTCTTTAGGTCAGGAGCGACAGATTGAAAGTTTGATGTGGGCCTATGCGTGGCTTCTGTCCTGTCCAAATTTCCTGAACCTGTCATCCTTTGCTTTGACTCTTGCAAAAAACATTGTGTGACATGGTACGACCCTATATTTTCCTTCATTTTTGTTCGGGAAAAGACTTCCCGTTCCTTCCATTGTGTTGCTTTTTGTCCCTTGCAGCAAGCCTTCAATTGCAGCAAGTCTTCAATTATGCCGAGATTGTTCTTGACTTTTGAACATGGAACTGTATGTACAGTAAGAGATTGTTCTTAGTCATGGAACGTGTGTGTTTTGTCGTCTGACATGTGAGGTGAAGTGCAGCCTTGAAACAGATTTTCTTGTTCAATGACCATACATCAGTATGTTGGTGTTTAATCAAGTTTAGCGACAATCTGCATCTAGGCAGTGCTTCCAGATTGGCCAGGTTGTACTTTGTTTGCCAGGTGAATGGAAAGATGAAAAGCTTCTTCAGGACAACAACACCCCTCCATGAAGCTGTAAAGCAAAAGAAGGGTTCCATAGTGGCTGCTTTGCTGCAGCTGGGGGCCGATTCCGATAGCAAAGACTTTCCACTGGGACGCACTGCATTTCAGTACGCTGAGTGGAGCTCAGCTAAAGAAGAGCTCACTGCGATCTTCAGAAAGTACCCTGTCTGCAAAGTGGTCTGGCTGCCTCAAAGAAAAGTACTCACATGTTCACCTATCGTATGATTCTTAGTATTTCCAGCACTATCAATATTCCTAGTAATTACTATTACTTAGTGTAATTACTATTTCCAGTGTTTCTATCATTATCAGTATCAGAATAATAACATTGATGACCATTATTAGTATGATTAGTATTTCTAGTATATTTCTGGCATTCTGAGCATCATAAGTATTATTGTTCGTATAGTTAGTATCTCCGGTAATTCTGGCATCATCAGCATTATTAGTAGTATTGGTAAAATTAGTATTGCCAGTATTTCTAGCATAGTGTTGTTAGCATCATTAGTACTATTCATATTAGTCCTATTCCTAGTAGCCCTGGCCCAAGTCCCTTCCAGCGGTAGGGCCGATTCGTGCTGAGCACTTGGGGTGTTGTGTTGCACTGGATTGATAGTGTTGGCTCGATGCCGCGGAGGCACGAGCGTGATGTGCAGGACGTCATGAAGCAGATTGCAAGAGAATTGAGGGCTGCAAGTGATGCGTCGCTTGATCATGGCCCTACGACATTGCAGGCTCATGCACAAGCCTTGCGAGACATCAGTGGATTATGCCGACGTGGATTGATGAGAATGGCCATCTCTGCTCTCGAGAGAGGTTTGGAGAGGTCGTTGTTTGCACGCATGCGGCAATCGCAAGCGGTCCAAGATATCTTGACTTATTCCCGCAACTGTGATGCTGAGGAGCGGGAGCAACTTGCAGTGATCTTGCTCAATGAGTTGGGCATGCATGACCCTGACCCAGTTGAGGCTGAGAGGGGAACGTCTAGGTTGACGCCACGCCTTCCTTCTAGAGAGCTTTTCGTTTCAGAATCTCCGGAAAGGTCCCCATCTCGGGGTCGTCATGGGGAGGAGCCTCATGATGCTTCTAGAGTTGGTGATCGTCAACGTGGTCCCTTGGAAGTTGGGCGTCCTGTTGCAAGGCGTCAAGATTCACGAGATGAGGTTGAAAGTGCCAGGAGCCGTGGCTCAATGAGACCAGTTTCCCCTGTTCGACGACATGGGGGTCGTCCATTGCCACCACCGCCGATCCCTGGAGAGAAGAGGCCGAGGCCCTCGGTGTGGGACCAATCTTGGGCAGACCTCATCAAATGCTCTATGACGGTTAAGAAGGGTGATGCATGGATCACATGCAAGGCTTGTACTAAGTGGTTTCGAAAGCCGAGTGCTTTCAAGCAACATCTCTTGGTTAAGCAATCTCTCGGAAGTCATCCTGATGGTTCTGTGACCACTCAGTGGAATTATGATGAGATGTGGGACCAGCAATTTGAGGCCTTGGTGCGTTCTGACCCCGCCCACAGTCAGGAAGATCCACGTCGGGTCGGGCAACATGGTTCGGATGCTCCAGTCACGAATGAGTCTTTGGCTGAACGATTTGCTGCTTTGGAAAGTTTGGGGGTACCTCCTCCTCCATTACCACCAGGAAAGAGGCCTCGTATTGCACCAGCCAAGCACAGTGTGCAGTGGTATCTCGATCAGATGTTGGAGGAAGAGATTGCCAGAGCTGAGTACCCCTTGGCGACTGATGATGCCTGGGTTCCTTTCGTGGATGAAATCTCACAGCAAATTGTTGCCAACTTGGGAAGTGATGATGAATCCCGAAACGTCATCTGTACTTTTCCCCAAGTGGTTGGAGCAAATTCGGTGGACTTCAAGGTGAACATGAGGTGGGGAGTTGAAGATTTGGTCTCTCACTTGACCTCTAGCTTGAGTATGAACTTCAATGACTTGGGAGCCCGCTGGAGTATTCGATATGTGGGACATCAAGTTCATGGAGGAGGAAGAACCCTTATTTTAGAGGTTTTCTTTTCGCCAGGAAAAGACTCTAACAACCGTTTGAAGACATGTGACCCGATACCTGAGGGTGTCAAATCGCTTTTAGCAGGGTTGGAAAGACCAGCAGTTGAGCCTGCGGGCAGTATGAGGGGTGCTGAAGTTGCTAACCCTTCGGATCTGAGGATCCCTCGTGTTGAGACATCTAGTGCACACACTCCCAAAGGTGCTCGCACTAGTCCTCTGAGTGTTCCTAGCCATGGCGTGGCTCCAGTGGCATCTTCTGTGGACTATGAGGATGTGGTGATCCCGGACATGATGGATATCATGGCTCAGCAGCCGAAGTTTCCTGTGAAAAAGCCGCCGGTGTTACCTCCTTCGGGTTTAGAGGCAGGTGCCCTCAAGAGTCATTTGTTTTCGAGGCTTCGGATCATCTCTGAGACTGTCTGTTTGGAGCCGAAAGTCCAGGACAAGATCGGAAGGCTATGTTCGCAGATTTTGGACCAATTTGAGGGTCCTACTTTGCAAGTTGGTGCCTTTGTGGAGCTCCTGACTGACCTGATGAAGTTGCTGGAGACCAAAAAGGTTGTTGAACCTGACAAGATAGTCCCTCTTCAGGCCCATCTCATGTTGGCACAGCATGGAGTTGTATGTCATGGAGAAGTTCGATGGCCAAAGTTGACAAGTGATTGGCTGGCCCTTCTGAAGGCCCTTTTGTATGAGACATCCGGAGGTGAAGTTTTTCCTGCAATCTATGGTTGACCAGCTTGTCCAAAACACTGCTGGTCGTTCTGATGGTCCTCCTGTGGGTGATGAAGTGCCGCCCCACACCCGTGAACGAAGTTCTCCTGCTGAAGAAGTACTGAGAGGATCTGAAATGACACAAAGGTTCACCATCTCGGCGGCAGTAGAGTCTCACTCCTTGTTTTCTACGGCACCGGACACTTCTGGACGTGAGGTGGTTCGTACCGATGACTCTTGGTCGCGACCTGGAGCATACATGGAGCGTTTCGCTGTTTTTGTTGACGGGGTTGCCTCTACAGGTAACAGGTCTGGAGTGTTAGGTCATGCGGGTTTCCCCTACATGTGTGTTCTCTGCGGAGGTGTTTCCCATGAAATGGGTCTTTGTCATGAGAAGCCATGTTGTGAAGTATGCCAGCTTGGCAACCCTTCTCTCGCGGAGGTCAATGCTTCATGGAGAATCAGAGGTGCTCAAGAAGCTGAAATTCACCATGTGCCTTGGCTGGGAATGAGTTCCCCTCCTAGGGGAGATTCTGTGGACTCTCCAGAAGCTGTCATTCAAGAAGTCAAGAATGAGTTCTTGGTATCATCCATTGGTACGTGCAATCTTAGAAGCAATGTTTGTGTGGACCTTGTGCGTCCTTTTCATTTAGGGTCATACCTTGCTTTCGAGGTAGTTGATACGTCCGGTGAGGGCAAAGGGGTGTTGGCTTTTGACGACTGGTACAGGGATCATTTTGATTTCTTCCCTCACCAAAGGTTTTGGATTGCTGGGCTCACCCTGTGGGGTTCTTTGAAAGGGTCGGTGATTCATTTTCTCCACCCACCACACCTAGGCACAGGCATTGCCAGACAATCATCAACTGGTGGAGGACTCGTGTCTGGGGGACGGGTGCTGGAGCTCTTTTCAGGTATAGGAGGCTGGTCCACGGCTTTACTTGAGTTGGGGTTGGTTAATGAAGTATTTGCGGTTGACGCCGCCATTGATCCTTGTGAGACCTTAGCTGCCAGACATAAGGTTGTTGGACGTACTGTAAAACAGTTTTTGGCTGATGCGACACACCGTTCGAAGTTCTTCAGGCAGACATCATTGACCCTTCTTGGTGGGTTGCGACCCTTTTCGGACCTTGGTTCACTTGGTCTACCTTTTCATCCCCTTGTGTTTGTTTTTCCGGGGCCGGGTGGAAGAAAGGCATCCTTACAGTTGAGGGGAAAGCTCTGTTGAGAGCCATTGCATTGGCTGTCGTCTTTGGGGTCCAATTTACCTTTGGTGAAAACGTGGTTGGGTTGAGAGATCATCCGCATTGGCCCTTGGTTGTCGATTTTGCAAAGAGTATTGGCTTGAAAGGACCAACACTTGCTAGGCTAAATCTTTCGACATTTGCCAACATGCAGAGACCAAGGTTGATGATGGCTTGGTCAAATGAATTTGACTTGCCGGAACAGGTAGTGATTGAAAAGCCTGCTCTGAGAGTTCATGACTCGCCATTGGATGCGTCTCAGGCACGATACGCGATTCAACTTAATGAACAACAACTGATGGTCTTGAGAGACCCCCTTTTCCAGACTAATCGAGATCCTGTACACCAACTTATTGGTTTGCTTGGAGTTCCTCTGGCAAAAAGAGCGGTTATTTGGCCAGGGACCTGTTTGCCTACATTGATGGCCAACTATGGTCGACAGCATTTGCTTCCGCGGAGGTTGCTTACAGAGAATGGATTATTGACATGGCTGGTGTACGACGAGAGGGGTGCTCTCTCCTCCCCACTGCAGGCCCTGCGTTATTTGCAACCTTTTGAAGCTCTCTGGATGATGGGATTTCCACTGTTTGGTCCTCACCCAGTTGATTCGGCTGCGGCCATGTTACAGGTAGGCAATTCAGTCTCACCTTTCACGGTTGCGCAGTTTGTTACATCAGTCCTTGTTCACGTTGGTTGGCCTCAAAAAGTGCCTTTTGAATCGTGGCTTCGCTCTGCTGCGGCTTTGGGTGACGCATTGACGACTCTCCATGTGGTCAGGAGAGGGAGATTCTTTAATCTTGCGTCAGTTGCTCCACCCCAACCATCAGCTGACGGTCCAATTTGGATTTTCTTGGCTGGAGAGTTGGTTGGACTTGCTAGGGTTTTTGGGGGAAACCCAACCTTGGACTTTGCGTGTGGTGTCTTAGGCATTGAAACGAAATTTGCTGCGTCGCTCAACATCATTACTGAGGACTTACATTTGCCTTGTTGTCAAGTTCTGTTGAATTCGAACTTCGAGTTGATGACATGTGGTGTCTTGTGAACCCCTCGGTTACTTTCAAGCATCTTGGTGCCTTGTGCGGTTCAGGGAACAGGGTTAGTATTTTGGTTGAAGACGAGCTTCCTTCAGAGGATCTATCGGTAATGCAGTACCTTGACTTGAGAGCAAAGGGCACACAGGTTGAACCTCGACTGCACACCGCTGGTCAGGATCCAAGGAATGTGGACACCAAAGTCGTCCTTGGTACTACCGTGCGCAAAATGCGGCCTGCAATAGGCATGCGGTTTGGAGACGTCTTGCGAGCGGTCTTCCCCTTTCGAATTGACTTTGAAACGGCAGCGGCTTGGGACCCTCACGCTAGGGCGTGGTGCCGACATGAGTCTTGTGTATGTAATGAGAGTGGAAAGGGTGTAACTTTGGATGTTACTTTGCCTTTGGTCCGCTTTGACTTGCAGCCTTTGGGAAATCTCATGTTCCCCCCTCTTATGACGGTTGGTGAGTGCTTGTCCCATCTCAACAACGCCTATTATGGTGGGCTTGCGAGCTTAATGATGACAGCGAATGGAGCTACTGTTGGTGGGGATGAAACGATGGCCATGGCAGATAAATGTGGGCAGCTTCGTGTCAAAGTTTTTGGTCTCAGAGGAGGTGCGAGGGGTAAAGCTGGTGAACACGATAACCTCACTCCCATGCAGATTTCGACTCGGTTGGAAGGTATCCTTGGTGAAATTGGGGTTCCCGCATCCAAAGTTGGAGAACGCGCCCACGAGGTTTACACTGCCTTAGGCACAAAAACGCTGCGAGCGGTTTTTGCACACCGTGACCCGTGGGCCGCATTGAAGCAAGAGGCTACACGGGCAAGTATTGCGTTGGTTGGTATTCTTGAAAGACCATCGAAAGAGGTCACTCATGCCAATGTGCTCCAAGCTGAGGCACCGCATGACGCATGGCAAGAGTTCTTGGATAAGAAGAAAGGTCTTAAGACTAGGGATAGGACCAAGTCTCAAGAAGTGCTGCCCTCATCATTCAGACTCGACATTGGTTTTTTCCGATCAAAAGGTGGAGCAACCGTTGCAGTTACGCCTGAAGAATTGTTGCAGGGAACACCAGGGGTTGCGGTAGTACACGAGGGAGACGCTGAGGCGTGGTTACCGTCTTTCCTGCACAAGAAACTCACGGTGGAGCCATCGGCACTTTTGGTTATGGGGGGTAACACACAAGTACTGGGTCAAGATTTCGTCTCCCTGGTTGTTCCAGGATGGGTTGATGGTAAAGCAGTTGCGATTCAGGTTGCAGTCCTCCAAACTGGTGACGTGAACCTTGAATGGGATGTTGCAGCGCCAGTGAAAGTTGAAGTGGCACAGTCTACTACGGTCTGCCTTGTGTATGTGTATCCTGAAGAGGCAGGAGACAAGTGGAAAGCACTGGATGGTGGCTTTGACAGGTTTTTTCGGTTGTTATACCTAAAGGCTGGCGAGGCTTTGGTCGATGTGTGGGGAACAGGCTTTTTTGACCGTCGTAAGAAGGCCGACTCTTCTAAAGCACAACATTTCCACGCCGTGGCTCGCTTTGCCGAAAAGCACCTGGAGGCGAGCCTCCGGGTTTGTGGGTTGCATGGATTGTACCTGCAGCCACGAAATGCAGCAAAAGGATTTGACCCACGGTTTGCAGTGGTACGCCTTCATGGTTTCTCAAGGGAGGAGGCTGTGAAAGCGCAACACAAGCTTTCCTTCCAGCTTGGACTTGTTCGTACCTCGCGAGGTTTTGGCTTGAGAGTTAAGGTGGAACGCCAAAAGGAAGCTCGGAAGGAACTCTTCCCCGAAATTGAGGTGTCCTCCGATTCTGGCACAGAAGGAGATCAGGTGTTCCGGCTGCTTGGTATTCCAGAGAGCTATGATCGTCGAGCAGTCAAATCTCTGTTGAGTAAGGTTGGCTGGTCTGCCAAGGTTGGTCGGGCAGTAGGCTGGAAAACCTGGAAAGTGTCCACAAGGGTAGAACCACCGTCCAGGGCTTTTACGGTTGATGGTGCCCCTGTGGTGGTCTTGCAGGATGGTCAGCAGTCTCACACACCCTTGGTGGTGGCATCAACTGCTTCCAATTTGAAGGCACAAGGCGTCAGAAAGACCACAGACGACACGGGGCAAAGGAACAGTTCTGCGCCAGTTGGAGGGCCAGCTCCCGAAAAATTGGAGCAGATACGCGAAGAATTGGTGGCCGATTGTGACATGCGCTTGTCTGCTCTTGAGGCATCAGTTGCTGAGTTGCAGGACAAAAGTTCAGACTTGAAGGATGGCCTCAAGGTTGTCCAAGAAGACGTTGGCAAATTGCAGACCCAGGTGGTAAACTTGCCGGACCAGGTAACAAATCAGTTGTCTTCTCAGTCTTTCTCTAGATTGTTCGCATCCGTCGTTCATGCTCACAGTACGCCGGCCGTTTACTACTCCCGTCAGTTGCAGAGAAGTGGTTGCACTTTACCCGGTTTTGGCATCCTTTTTGGAGGCCTGTAGGCTACCGATCGCTCCAAAAAAGTGTTGGGCTTGGGCTTTGAGGCCAGATGATCGCAAGGAATTGAAACACACGACATTTGGTGATGAACCATTACCGGTTGTCCTCCGGCAAAAGGACCTGGGGGCAGATATGGCATACTGTTACGGAGTAGCCGCGGCTACCCGTAATGGTAGAGTGCGCTCGGGAACAAAACGCCTGGTTAGGTTGGCAGGTTTGCCGGGGGGCTTTGATCGTAAAGTGGGTATCATTCGCAAAAGCGTGTGGAAACATACTTTGCATGGGGCTGAGACCTCTGTCTTCCCGAAATGTGCGGCAAAACGTTTGCGGACAAAGGTTTGTCGGGCACTGCACATTGACAAGGCCGGTCGTTCACCTTGGTTGGTTTGCAACGTGTTGACTAACACGCCACTGGATCCTCAGTTCGAAGTTCTAGTTAACAGGGTTCGTCTAGTGAGGCAGTTCCTTGGATCTCAGTGGGGTCGTCTCGTTTTCCAAGTTTTTGGTGGAGATCGCCCAGGGTACTGTGGGGTGACGCGAAGGCTCTTCCGCACTCTGGCTTCGTTGGGATGGTTTCCCCACGCACCTTTGTCCTTTGAGGACTGCTCGGGTCGTAGGTTCCATTTGGTCCTCACCACGCTTGACCATATCGTGCACCTGCTTCAGACTAGTTGGCTTGAGAAAGTTGCTGATAATGTGTCGCATCGGAAAGGATTGCAAGACTTGTGCACTATTGACACCATGGGCTTGAGACATTGGCGGCATCTTGATTCTTCGGCACGTGGGTTGTTACGGACCCAGGCGGCGGGTGTTGCATTCACGGCGGAATCAAGGTCCCATTACCAGGATGGCCCTTTGGTGTGTCCATTTTGTGGCGGGCCAGATACAAGAAGGCATCGTGTCTTGCAGTGTCCACACTTTGAGTGCCTGCGGGTTAAATGGGACGCTCCCATTCCCTTGAATCATTTGCCGACCTCGGCGTTGGAGTTTGGCCTATGGCCTGAAATTGATGAGGCAAGACCCTTTCAGGCTGCCTGTGACTCTATTTCTTTTCCTGCAGTCGGACAGGTCGCGGTCGAGCAAATTGTGGAAGCTTTTACAGATGGTTCGTGCATTCATCCAAAGGATAAAGCTCTTCGCATCGCAGCAGGGGCTGTTGTGGTTTCTCACCTTGGTCAACCTACTACGGTTTGGAAAGGTCTGCTAGGAGGCCAACAGTCTATCTTTCGGGCAGAGATCCTTGCTGGGGCAGTTGCTGTTGGGAGTTTTGTCCGTATTGCCAAGCGGTTGGCATGGGACTGGCATAGGGGTCGTCGGCCACGTATGCCAACCAAGCACCGTGATCTTTGGCAGTACTTTTGGCGTCACCTTTCGAGGTGTCATCAGGGCCAGGTTGAATTTTCTTGGGTCCCGGCACACCGGGCGCTGGGACAGCTGGTGGGCAGGGAAGCCTTTGAAGCGCAACTCAACGCGGTTGCTGATGCTGAGGCAAAGTCGGTTCTCGCTGCATTTGTACAACGGTCAGAGGCATACCGTACATATGTGGAAAAGTTCCAAGTTAGGGAGGTCTGTGCTAGGAAGCTTGCGTCACTGTACAGCGCTATTGCATACAGGGCGGTTGCAGGTTTGAACAGTTCTCCACAAGTTGATTCCCCTTCTTGGTCGGCTGCGGACTTCCAGCTGGATCACCCTGTGGGCATTTCGTTGCTTGGGCGGGTCGGGTCCTTCGGGCACCTCGAGTATCTGTCACGACTTGAAAGGTTCTTCGCTGAAGTGCGGTGGTCGCCAACTTCGGGCGTCGGTAGGTTGGTCGATACTTCATGGATTGAGCTTTTTGTACTTTGCGCCAGGGCTTTAGGGGTTTTGCCGCCTGTCTGGACTGGGGTCAGATGGGCTCTGATTGGGGAGGATTCGGTTGCCACTGTGTGCAACAAAGAGTTTACGTCGCTTTTTCGGATCTGGCGGAAGGCGATCCGTGTGATTGGGGTCCAGGGATTCTTTGCCGATCGGTCGGTGGCGCGTTGCAGTTCCTGTGTGGAACTTGGTTTGGCCTTTCGCCCCGCTGGGGTGGTTGGGCGGTTTTTTCATGGTGATGCTGATTCTTCGGAGTTCGTGTTCCTTGCGGGTAGGGCCACTTCGCTTGGGAGTGTCCGGGTGCCTTTTTTGTAAGTGAGTTTTAGGGCTTTGCAACTCGTGTTCGGACTAGTTGTTTGGCCGGCCCGTCGACTCGTGCGGGCGAATACGCAAAAGAAAAAAAAAAAAGAAAAAAAAAGTCCTATTCCTAGTAACTATAGGTATTCGTAGTATCATTCGCAATATTTAGCACGATTAATAAGGGAAGAAACGTAAATTTGGAGTTCAAAACACTTAACTCCTGAGTTAATTGCAGTCTGTTTCTGCCATATTTCCACCACGTACCTTTGGAGCCTGGAGCTGCCTTTTGTTCTTTGCAACATTCTAAGTATAAACTCAGGAGTGAATCTGCTTGCATTTGCAGTCTCATGAAAAGTCTGAGCTCTCTTTTTTGTCTCACAAAATGTGTTTATTGAGTAGGCCACCTGACAAGTTTCACAGGGGGGTCACTCTGGATTAGCAATTTTTTCCGCTTTTTGTGGCAATTTTCTTCCAGTCCAGTCTCCCTGGAGCGTAAATTGTGCATTTTGGATGCTCGTTGTGTGGGAGGCTTGCAAATACTTTGGTTTTCTGAATACAGCGCCAAAATGGTGTAATACCACAGGGATTAGGTACCGGGTTGCGAAGAGCAATCTGGTCTTTCCTTTTTCGGCACTTTTCTTCGCATTCGTCTTTCCCCTACGGAAACTTTAGAACTGCTTCTTCTACCAATACTAGTATTTCTACTATCACTACTACCGCTGCTACCACTACTATCATTTCTTCGACGAAGACGACTACGACACCACCACTACCACTACCACTGCCATTCCCCCGCTCCCTTGCTTGCTTGCTTGCTTGCTTGCTTGCTTGCTTGCTTGCTTGCTTGCTTGCTTGCTTGCTTGCTTGCTTGCTTGCTTGCTTGCTTGCTTGCTTGCTTGCTTGCTTGCTTGCTTGCTTGCTTGACTAATATGGAACGTACGACAATAAACTTCAGAGGAAAGTGGAAGACAATGCAGTTTGTCGAAGTAAAAATTCTGAAGGTGATAGAAGTTCAAACTTGGAAACAGTAGATGTATTAACTCTGATTGTAAATGATGCAGAATTGCCGAGTGTCCCCTCATAAAGTTAGCTCTGAAGGAAATGTCAACCGAAGCCAGGAGCCGAAACCTCTGGAGGATAGTGAAATTGCACGCCCACTATCGAAACACTGAATTCTAGAGTTAATGGAATAAACTCCGAGATCCAGTCATAATCATTAATTAGCATCATTCTCATTGCTCGTGGAGGCCCTGGAAAAGAAAAAAAACCCTGGAAAAACATTAAAGGGTTTCACCCCCACTAACCCCTCGTGGTACTATTGTGGTCATCATCTTTGTGGTCGTCGTTGTGGTTGTGGTTGTGGTTGTGGGTGTGAGTGTGGTTGTGGTTGTGGTTGTGGGTATGGTTGTGGTTGTGGGTGTGGGTGTGGTTGTGGCCCAGTGGCTGTGAGAAGTGAAGGTTGAAGATACCCTACAAACATGGTGATGATTTTGGCGGTCACAGTGATGGCAATTGTCATTGTGACTATATTGTTACGAGTATTTTCCTCGTCATTACCATCAGCATTTTATGATTATGTTAGTGTTGGCTACGAAGCTTGCCTCCACCTCATTGCCGCAGATTTCAAGTCCTGAGGTGTGGTTGCGCTCCAGACTCACTTCAATTCTGCCAGACTGGCAGTCTGTTGGAGGTGACACCAGCGCCACGTGGGTTTGAAGCGTTCTTCGCTGAGCTACAGAAGGACCTGGGATCATCGGCTTAGTGCGCATCGGTGACCAAGTTTGAGTATCCCATGAGTGTTTGGAGCAGGCTTCTGTACAAGACATTGAAGCCGTTTGTGCTTTGCTAGGCTGCTAGAAGTTAAGACTTGCACAGCAAGAGCGACTCAAAGTGCCAGATAGTTCATGTGGGTCAGTGCAAAAACTGTATCAATAGACACCTTTGCAGGATCCTTTGGTGCATTGTGCTTTGGCTGAACTGGAGGTTTCTCCTTCGATTCGGCTCTCCATGTTTTCTTTTGTGTTTCTCTTACGAATCTCAGCAAGTTCGTCATGTAGAGATGAAGGCTTCAATTGTTGTGATTGTTGTTGTACTGCGCTGATCTCTTGCCGAAATTGCGTGGACACAAAGTGCGAGATGACAACATATATATATGTATGTATGTATGTATGTATGTATGTATGTATGTATGTATGTTTGTATGTTTGTATGTTTGTATGTTTGTATGTTTGTATATGTATTTTCACATACATATGAACAATATACATCTATCTATATCAGATTTTAAGTGCACGTTTGAAAGTAAAACTGAATCAACACGAATATCTCTGCCTACTAGCCGCTCAACATATGTACTGTGAAACAAGAAGAGGCTGTGTGGAGTCAGCTTTCAAGATTGAAAGGCTCTCGCAAGTTCCCAACTCATTCCCCGAATTCCAGACACTGACCCACATGCGTCGCCCAGGTCGCGCCAAGACCGCCAAGATTGCCGGGGCCTCCACGAGCAATCTGCACCGAAAGGACATCTTTTGAACTCCAGCGAGGAAATACAATATTCAATACGTCTTTTATGATTTGATCTCCGTGTTGGCTCCGATGATTGTTCTGCTGATGGCTGAAATTGATCGTCAAGCCGACGGTTTATGAATCAATCAAGGAATTCAGACAACTCCGTGCACGCTTGTCTAGCGACTCGAACGTAGCGTCCCGACACTGGTGTTGGGAAGTTGCACTCGCAGGAGCATGTATATTGAAGACTCGGTTGAAGCTTCAATCAAAAGCCAGATTTGGGACTTTGCTTTTGCGTTTGATCTACTAGGTACTTCCATAATCCTCCAGACTCTGCCCTGCTTCGCGTCATACACTATTCGTACAGAGTATAAACTCAATATATACGCTCGACCCTTTGAACACGATGGATGTTCCTAACACACAATTGGACAAAACCATTGTAGAGAATTATACATGCTCGCCCCAGGGCCGATCTGTGAGCAGTTTTTTTGCCAGATTTTGCGTTGGAGCATGTTTAACTTGCAAACCATTGATGTTCAAGGTACTGAATTGAACGTATCCATTGGTATACTGTACCA
>DF243623.1:31126-60788 GCA_000507305.1 Breviolum minutum Mf 1.05b.01 | reverse complement strand
GATTCAACAAAAACACATCCGTATTTTTCAATCTTCATCTTCTATACAACCTCAAGAAACATATGCCACCAACACCCCCCAAAACTAAGATTCTAGCCTGAAAAGATGTCATCGCAAACGGAAAGGACTTTCCGAGTTCATCGTGTTTTTCCGTGTTGTTTTTCTTCTTCTATCTTGGTGATTTTGAGGGATATGCCTGCGAATTCACACGTGGCTTTCACCACCAACACCCAAAAAAAATTGCACCCCTGGCGTTTAGACAACCATTCCTCTATTGCCGGAGAGCTTTGAACTTTGCTGTGATTTCTGTTGTGTTTTCTGAATTTGCCTCCAAAGGAGATGCAATTTGCCAATCTTCCCCCTCCAAGGTGGGCCGCTATCGAAGCCTGGCACGCTCCCATCCAGAGCCTGGCGCTCGATGGTTCCTTCAGGTAGAGCAAAAGTGCAGGGCACTTTTCTTCATTTGAAGTGCTGACATTAGTGAGCATTTCGGAAAAATAGCTTGGATTTTGAAGATTTAAGATTTCTGGATCGCTTTGATTGAAATAAATCACCACGACGACAACGACGACCACCACCACCACTACGACGACAACGACAACAACAACAACAACAACAACAACAAGAAGAACAAGAACAACTACAAGGAAGAAGTTGACGTGACGCAACCACTAGGATTCACCGGCCATGTGCCGAAATTCCGAATGGTCAGCCAAAAGAATCCGTCGGTGGTAATCCAAAGATCCTAAAGTTGAAAGATGCAGGAAGTTCATGGAATACTGGTGTTTGATTGAAATGGATACAATCCGTGTTTGGGCTGTGCTCAGCAATGAGTAAATGAGAAATGGGTAAGCATTTTCCCTACTGAATGGTCCCAGCAAATGAGCAACAAGATGGGGGTTGAGCGCCAACCAGGTTTTCATAGTTTCATAATGTGAAGTCCCTCTTTCGCTGATCTTCGGTTCTTTCTCAGCCAGAAATCGGTGATTTCTGAGAAAAAAAAGACTTGAGTGACATCACCACATATCTTTCCACTTGTAGAATTTCGTAGCCACTTCTGATTTGACAAAAAGCTAGGAATGGAATCTCCAGATTTGACAAACCCACCATGGCCCCCCTCATTTGAAGTGTTAGAAACAACTATGTTTTGCTTTTTCTGTGGATTCAAGATAGGGAAAAGGGGGAGAACAAAAAAAAGGTGCAAAAAACAGTGCCAGGTGTTTTCTCAAATTTTTCGTTTGTGTTCCAGAAAGTTCCCAAAGGATCGAAGAATTTCTCCCCAAACATCACCATGCCATATCACTGCTTACCGTAGCCTCGGACATCGAGGCTGGGAGAAGATGCAGATGTGTTCTGAAGATCTTCGTACCAAGGAGCGGAGCGAAATGGAAGCTGAGGTGCCGAAGGGAAATGACGAAGCTGCTTTTTTGGCAAATGGATTGAAAGCACCAATTTTGGGCTAGAAGTTCTGGATTGTTGTTGATGTTTGAGATGCTTGCTGAAAGTTGCAGGCAACCGATGCATAAGCATTGCGATTCCATTTTTGCAATGAAGCTATTGAGTTTCTTGAGTTTGTTCCTAGACAAACTCAGAGTTACTCTAAGATATGTAAGATGTAAAATTCCAGGGGGTAAATATTGGTCAAATTGCTGCATTTGAGAAAGCCAAAGCCGTGAAACAATGAGTTCCCTTAGATTCGCAGTTGCTCTTCCTCCCACAATCATAGAAGTGGGAAATAATGGGTTTCTTCCAAATATGTTGTCCTTTGAATTGTGGTTCTTTTCCACTTTTCCATGATATATGGAAGGAATGGATACATCCGTTGTCGTTTTGTTTGTAAACGCGTTGCCACCACCACCCCTGCCGGATATCTTGGGTCAATAGACGTTTCCATGACTTCCAGGTACGCGCAGCTTTGAAGAGCAAAGGGTTTGGACCCTGGAATCAGTGGTGTTTGTTTTTTTTGCTTGGAATCCCTGAAGAAATAGCAATCTTCAGTAAGGAGGAAAGTGTTGGTTCTCGTAACTTAGCAAGTCACAACATGCCCTAGTTTCTTTTGCATGAGTCTTACCCGGTTTTTTTTTAATGTTCCAACCAGTTCAACTCAGAAAAATTGTGCAAGTAGGGTGCAAGATTTAAATATCGTACATCGAAGCCCCCAAGGTTGGAGGATGTTTTTAGGATTTTTTGATGAAGCAATTTGTGGGAACCATCGGGGGGGATGGAGGTGCCGTGGTTGACCATTAAATTCTACAATGGTCGCGTGTTGTTGCATGGATTCATGGATCATAGCTACCCCCTTGAAAACTAACACAGCCCTTAAAATTAATGGTTGGAAGATGGAATTTCCTTTTGCAATGGTCCCTTTTTGGGGGACATTCGTTCATTTTCGGGGGCGTAACATGGCTGTTTTACTTCTTTGAGTCATTGTTTCTTGACTTTGATGCATCTCAACCCATCTAGTTGGGAGATTCCCAGGTCAAGATCCAGATCAAGACGAAAGCGTTCAAGCTCACCATCCTTCTAGGCCGAATTGCATTCTTCAGTTTGCGATAGGTTTGTTGAGTCAGAGGGGTGTAAAACTTTGCATACTATTTTTCACTCCCGACACAGATGATTGGTGAATCACCTCAAAAAGGAGTGATCCAAGGGGAATTCATCTGATTTTGGGATTTTCCACTAGAAAATGGATACAGTAGAAAACTAAAGCTAGCTTTGCTTGCAAATAGGATTTGTTCCACCGAAGCACTGAAAAGTGTAGGTTGCATCGTTGCGGGCGGAGCAACATCAATGCATTAATTATGCCATGCACATACTTGAACTCTTGGCAGATCGGCTCAAGTCAAAATGGCTTTTGCTCGGCAACGTCTCATTAGCGCACCAATTGTGGGAAAAGTCGTGGAGCATCTCGGCAAAAGTTGAGAAAAGCACAGGTGGCGTCGTGATGGAGGGGTGACCCTTGTTGCACCAACAAATGATGATGATGATGATGATGATGATGATGATTCCAATTGAAGACGCGAAGGAGGAAGGGGAGGAGGAGTGGATGATTTAAGAGGTAGATAGCGATTCACCAAAGATCTCCACAAACCTTGCATGAAGCCATAAGGGTTCCATCCGAATGGCTGCCGGCCCGTTGTATGTGTTTTTTTGAGGTGGAAGAAGACACATGGTTGGATAGAACCAGAATGTAGCATTGATCATCCAGATATTGGCAAACATCAAGGTGAGGGGGGCAGTGACCTGGATGGGTTCAAATGCTTGAGGAAAATTCTCTTGAGGTGCAGATGTTGACCTGTTTTTCTTCCCTTGTGGACATATCATATATAAACTTGTGTCTAGATGTGGGATACAGCTTCTGTAAAGACAACCTTTAGGCCTTTGATAGTATACAGGATTCTAGCCAAATTCTGGTAACTTCACATCATCCGAGTAGTTTCGATGAGGAATGCCAGTTCTTTCTGGGTTTTTTGGGCATCACTCCACCTCTACAGAGTCTTCAAATCGGAAGCCAGCTTTCAACGAATGCTAAAGGCCTCAAGGTGGTCTCTAGGTCTTTCCAGAAATGCAACTATTTGCCCTTGATTCAATGGATAGTTTGTTGTTCCAATTAGTCAGTAGTAGGTAAGAAGATTTTACTTGTTGTTTGCTTGCAGATATTCACCAAACAAACAAATTACTTGCTCAATTTACATCTCAGTCCAAGAAGCGGGACGATGTGGGGCAGTAAATGGAAGCTGAGATAAAGGATTATTTCAATTCAGCACTACAAGCTTCAAGTTGAAAAACAGGTAGGTTAATTCCGAAACACCCACGAGGTTGCTGGGGTGTGTTTACATCAGACACACCCTGAGTGGTTGCTTCTTCTCTGCCTTTCTTGAAACGTAAGATTTCGACTATGTTCTTGCATGGTATAAATACCTTTGGGGGCTGAAAATTAAAGAGATGCCAACCCTTTTTTGGTGAAAAATTGCTTCATTCCTTGGATCCAAAATAGCTGCACCACAAAAATAGGAAAAAAGTTTATCTAAGTACAAGTTGCTCTTCCAGAATGGAAGAGCAAATCGGAAAAGTGAAGCATCACAAGACGCAACAAAGAAATCTAGCATGAGACACACGCTTGGTGCAAGTGGACAGGCTCCATCCCCTTGCACCTAACATACACCGGCTATGTAGAAGGCATTTCCAGCACGACAAAAGTATCCCAAGACATCAGTGGAAATGTAGCGGAATGGTCATTGCCAACAAAAATGCTAATCAAGACATGAAGTCTACAAAATGCTCCACCCGTCACGCCCCTAACACAAGTCATGGGAAATTCTGGGCACATTTGGCGTCCCTTGGCAGGTCATATCTTCGTGCATGGTGAAGATATTGTCCCAAAGTGGCGAGGTTTGGTTGCTGGGTCCATGGTGGAGTTCATCCTCTACTTCGATGGTCAAAACCTCAGCTATGAGATGTTTGAAAAGGTAAGGAGTGTATTTTTTTCAATTTTTGACTTCTTCATGTTTATGTTTTTCATGTTTTCGGCAATGTGTGGATTTCAAAGTCACAGAGGGATATGGCGAATTTAAAACACACCCTTTTCACGGACTTCAAATTGAAGTCTTGGGAAGATTGGAATCAAAAAATCCCACGGAAAATAGCCTGTGAAAAAATGTGACAAACAAAAGTCATAGATTTCACCACACCCCTGAAGTTTAAGATGGAAGGCAAAAATGAAGATGCTGAAAAGGAATTTCCTCTTCCAGCGGTTCATTTTCCGAAATTATTCTAGTTTTCCACGGTGCATTTGTGTAAATTGTGGTTTAAACATGGCAATGTTGCTCCATCGCCCTCTCTCACTCCTTTTACGAAGTCAGTTTGTATGGTGGTTTCTTTCATGCATGTGTTTTCACCCCTCCTTGTCAAGATAAAGATCGTGGATTTGACGCATATTATTGATTTGCTTGAAATCACCAGATTTGATGTGTTCAAAGTTTTTCTTCAACTTATGCGGAAAGAATACGGCCAAAAAAAACTCATCCAGCTCATCCATTTCTCAACCTATGACCGAAAATTAAGTCTGCAAAAGAAACAGCAACTTAACTCGTACTCTTCTTCCCTTACTTCATGGAAGTTGGGAAAATATGGCGTCTCGCCAAAGATTACCCTCCTGGGAACTAACATATCCTTTTCACAAAGGCACTTTTTGAGTCGATGATTTTCCTTTTTGCCAGGTGGGATATATGATCATCCCCTAAAGATTCATTTCCTTTACCAATACACCTCCGAAGTTTACCCCCTGAAAAATGGTGCTTGGAAGACTACTTACTCTCCTATTTGGGGCCCAGTAACTTTTCAGGCGCGAACTGTTGATGGAACAAATCCGCAACAACCACCTGAAATGTATAAAACACTGTAAATAATGGGATAGACTGCCAACCTCAACTCGTGATCCCCGATTTGTGAACCGTCAACAGTATGTTTAACTTCCCGGGGGAAGGTTCCGGGGCATCATTTTCCACTGGTAAGTAGGGCACCTTGGCCACCATCTTCCCCAAGGTCATGGCCTTGGTGCTGAAGAAGTGATCGCACGAAAGGTTTTGAGGGTAACTTTAGCTTGGAAACAAGCGCAGGACGCAGCGGTTGTTTTGCTGCCGTTGTTTTGCCGGTTGTGGGTTTTTTTTTTGGTTTTGGGAAGGGAGGATGGATGGATTTAGACTCAGAGGGCTTTTTTGGCGTTTTTTGGAGGGGGGGAGTTGACAGTTTACATAAAAAGGTGTTGATGATGAGAGAGTTGTTGATGAATAGGTTGCTTCCAAAAAGATTCTGTCAATGGGTGTGTTGACGTTTGAAAGTGAAGCTGCGAAGCTATTTTGCAGATGTTTTTTGGGGATGGTTCACCACTCCGGACGCAATCGTGAACCGGAGGGATGACCCTAAGTGATACAGAAAATGCAGAGGTGTTCTAGGTTTTGTGTTGTTTAAGCATTGGGGATCTGATGGGAAGAAACTCTCGCTGTTTTTGTATCAACACTGCCATGTTCATCGCCCTTAAGGGAAGCTTTTGGACAGTTTTGGAAGCTTGGAGTGACAAGATGTGAGATAGATACTGTTTTAGACAACCACGAGAGCTGACGGATGGAACCCAAAGTCATGAGGATTTGGAAGATGATTTCATTTTCAGGTTGCAGGTTTTGGTTTTTATGCATGCTGGTGAACCCATACTTATAGAGGAAATTGCCCATGTGTGTGGGGTCGCTCTCAAATGCCAAACTGCGTTTCAGCTGTCACCCACCTCCATTCATTTTTTTGGATCTCAACTTCTCACATGTTTTTGTGGCACCCAAATCTCTACAAATAGTGTTCTCAAAAAATCTACCATCCTCAACCCACACATATCCCTACCCCACCAACCATATCACATCCTTGGGGTCTGGTTGTTGTTTACACTGTAGGCCTCGTGGTTTGCCCAGGACCTCTTTGGTGAAGAAGGTCAACACCTTGCTGCCTTTGAAGCCAAGATGCAGGCCATCAAAGGGAAAAGCTGAAAACTGAAAACGAAGTCAGTTTTTTTTCAAAAAAAACAGATTTGTGTTAGAAAACACGAAAGAAGCTTAAAAGCTTGGTGTTTTTCGCTTTTGTTTTGGTGGGGAGGTTTGGAAAAAGATTCATGAGATGGAATCTTACAAGAAGATGTTTTTGAACAAAATGTTGATCACACAACCTCGACCTCAAATTTCATCATTTTGCAGCCCAAAGCCTTTATGTTTTTTGTCAAGGTGAGCATTCGTGCGTACCAGTGGTGCCAAATGGTTCCTTAGCTGCGTGATTTTTGGGTTGGGGCAGACATTTATGCCACCAGAAACGGGTTTTTTTTAACTTCGGGATCTCAGCGAACCCCAAGTAGCTGAAAAGATTTTCTGGGAAATACTCTTGCAAACAAAAAGCAACAGCATAGCCCATGGCAAAAGCACAATTAACATTTCAACCAATGCTAAAAACCTTGGTTTTCACACCACACATCTCATCTTGGCTCAGCTTTCCCTCGGCGACCCCTAGGATGGTACCAATAGCGATTTGCCTTTTCTGCTCTTTGAAGTCTGGGGAAGACCACAGGCAGTTCCTCGGACCTTGGAGACTGAGAAACCGGTGGTTCCAGTGGTCACTTCCCAAGGGTTGCGGGAAGATCCAATTTTTGTTTTTTGAAGATAAAGGAGATCATTAGATGTTATAATATAACGATATACATACGATATACCCTCCCTGAAACTAACAGTTAACAGTTAGCACCTGAAAATGGATGGTTGGAATATGATCTTTTCAGGGCATTTAGGCCTATTTTCAGGGTTTTTTGTTGTCGGAGGGTAAGCGATTACGGAGTTTTGGGAATGATCTTTTCTGAAGCTTTCAAAAATCCATGGGCTCCCTGATTGCGTCAGACTTGGCCACCATTGCCAGCTAAAAAATGGCTTGCATCACTTTCTTTGGCCCTTTAATTTTTGGATACTTTGAAGAGAGACAAAATAAAGGTTCCACTTTAACCTTACTGAACCTACCCTGCCGAAAACTACCATGGAATCTGAAAATCCTTGCTTTGGAAAGGAAAAATATCTACAAACCACCTGTTTTGGTGGTCCATGTTAATTTTCGGGGGTGTTTCCTTTTAACTACTAATATTCAGTGATGCTTCACCCCACCTAGCAAGCACCAAACAACTTGGGGACCCAATGATCGTCTCAGGTGGTTGAAACGATCGATGCTTTGGCCATGAAACGCGAGGATGTCAAAGATGCAGAAACGCAGCTCGGTCTTCGGTCGTGGATGGAAGATGTTGTCCCGGTGATTTTTTATTGCGCAAAGGTGGAGGAAAAAATCACGCCCCTTGAAGATTGCATGAAGTTTTGGGGTGTTTATTTCACCTGAAGCGAAGGTGTGAAATAGATTGGCATCGAAATAGACCGCCTAAAAAAAAGACACAAAAAAAAACTCAGAAAAGTGGTGGTATCAAAAAAGGAATTGCCAGAGTCAAAAGAAACGATGAAGGCATCGAGCCAAACACTCCACGTGTTTTGAAGCTCAGAAGTAGGTTTTCATGGAACCATCAGTGTTGCTTCTTTGCTGTGCAGGGAAGTCTGGGAGAAAAGGGAAATAGGTGCAACCAATCGCCAGCTGATATCAGGTAAAAATCCCATGTTTTACAGACTTTTTATACATCCCATGGTGTTTGTGGAGGATTTCTGTAGCATCAGCAGTACATCAAAGGATCCCGTGCCTGTCATCAACTTTATTTTTGGTACCCTTGCTGGCTCGGGAGTACCAATAGCATCGGAGAGGAATGAGATTGGATGTCATGGGATTGTCAATCTGATACTGTTGATGGTTCAGAAATCCTGCACCACCTGACATGTATGAAACCTTGTAAATAACGAGATATTTACCATATCAGCTGGTGCAGGATTTTTTCCATCAACAGTAGGAAATTGGGGACAGAAGCATCATTTCAATTTCGATTCAAGATATATGGGATATCTTAAAGTTAGCGGCCCGATAATATCCCAATCAGTACAACCATCTTTTTTTTTCAAGGTTGGGCAGATTTGTCACCAAAAAAAGAGAACAAAATTTGGAAACAAAGCCCGTTTCGGATGGTAGCTCCTCCGGATTTTGGCTTCGCTCCCCAGGCTTTGTGTGAATTTGTTACTCCCAGAAAGTCGCCTATGGAAGGCCGGAAGATGAGATGAACACCCTTGGCCCTGCAAAAACAAACAGAAAACATGGTGTTTTAGCTTGCAATCAAGATTATCCCATGAGTTACTGAGTCGACCAGGTGGACCTCTTTCAGCTGCAGCACTTTGGAGGGCTGGAGGTGTGAAGAATCGACTCAATGTGGAGATTTTTGCACCTAGGAAACAGCAAAATGCCAACTGATTCCTTTTGGAATTCTTATTTTTGGCCTGTGGTATCTCTCTTTACCTGTTTTTTTCATCTTTGGATGATTATCACTTTTTGTGTGCTTATTTTGTTTCATTCTCATATTTGTCATTTTCTGCATGTTCTTTTGTTCTTCTTAAACAACTTTAAAGCTCTTTTTTAATGGTTGTGTTCCTTTGTTTCCTTCATTGGGAAATCACCCTCCAGGTTTCAACCACCATCACCATCACCGATCCTATGCCATGTAGAACCGTCACCTTACAGGTGCAACTCCACGTCCCGTTCGTGTGTGTTGGTGTGTTGTTTTTGACGGCAACGAAAAAACAGCTATTTTTAGGGGTTTCGAGTTGATGGGAATTAACAGCAAGGGCACTTTTTTTCCAGGTGGGTGAATTCAAATGATACAGGAACCAGGTGATTCAAGCAAAAGCCGTGACCTTTATAGATCCTCGATCGTTGGAGGTCAGGAATAACCATAACCTTTGAGTTTGGGTTACTTTTAATCATCCCAAAGAGGTCACCAGTATTGCCAGGAAGGTAAGGGATGAATTTCCACTGGTACAATTGGAAACTTTGAAGTTTAAAGAGTTCAAAGTTTCATTTTTGGTTGGCATCAAGTTGGGTATGGCTTTTAAAATCATTGACTCCCGTCCGGCATGGTTGGAATTTTATGTCATGGTAGTCCCAGCCATTTGGATCCCAAAATGGCATTCATACGATAGAAACTTATTAGGCTAAAGATAGTGGAAATGCAGCAGATTCATTAACACTGGCATCTTCCAAAAAAGGGTGCTCAAACAGAACCCTGTGGTCGTGATTGCCTATAGTCAACCCCCTTGAAAGTGGCGGCTTGCAAACCTTGCGCCGCCCCCCCTCTACTCCGATCTGGGAAACTAACTTACCATCGGCCCTCTCAAAGAAGTTCTTCAAGGATGACTTTCCTTTCCTTTACAAGTGGACTTGTTCCAAAGGGTGCGTGTCACTAAACCAGGTTAAGTGAGTATCATGCTGGGAATGCCAGGAATACGCAATTTGCCGGACATGCATAGAATTTCGTTCTTCGGCATATCATTCGGCTGAATTGATGTCGAGTTCGTACAGATCCAACGCTAAAGGAATTGTAAGAACGTTTCACAAGCTCACTTACACCCGTGAAAACTAACATAACATTGGAAGATCCCCAATTTCAACAGGAAATACATCTTCATTCATGCTCGATTTTCCAGCTAGTCATGTTAGTTTTCGGAGGAAAAACTCAGGTTTTGTGTGAGCCCATCTCTCAAACATGGGTTTATGGGGAGCCAAGGGGTGTCACACGACCTAGGCCCCCAAAAGGTAGCTAAGGGCCAGGCAAATCTCGTTATTTCAGCCAAATCTAGGTTGGTGAAATATTGCACTTTGGCCAGCAAAATCTCATTTTGATTGACAACCCAAAGGGAAGAGATTTTGATTACCTGATCCAACACAGATGTCAAACAAAGGGGGAACTAGCCAAGCAAGCAAATGGTTGACTCTCAAAATTATCATGACATCCAAAGTCAGGCGATGCAGCCGAACTTCCGCTCGGCTTTACATGCGCTCATTGCGCAGGCAGGGTATTGGGGATGTAGCATGGTGGTGGCATACCTGATGGCTGCAGAAAATGAAAGTGTGCTTAGGAATTGAATTCAATCGTGCCCTCCCCGGAACAGCAAAAGCCCCTGAAAATAGGCCTTTTGGCCCAAAAGGGAAATTCATCTTCCAACCATTGATTTTCAGTGACCAGCTGTTAGTTTCAGGGAGGGTAAATCTTCAGAAACAATAGGTGCTTGACTCCAAAGTCAACTCAAGACCATGAATATCTCTGGGTCCATGAAGTGGTTTTTTACAAAATACTGTCGATCGTTTGCAAAAAAGAGGAGGTTAAGTACCAAAAAGGCATCATCCCAACTTTTGGTCGGAAATTGTTGAAAACGGTGATTCCAACTATGCCTTGAATTGAGGATGATGTCCACTTCCATTTGCGCTATTCTTTAAAGAGTAAATGGAATCATCACCCAGAACATGGCAGAGAATATGGGTTTCACTTGCCTTTTGGGGATGTACTCTTACACACCTGGCAAAGGTTGATCCTATGGATCGCTCAACTTTTCGCCCCACATGTACCCCCTTGACCAAGCTTAACGAGAGAGCCGTTTTTAAGACTCCTTTGTGTTTGCGTTGAATCCTTATTTCTACCCAGAAAAATTGGCGGGGGTGGTTGAAGGGCCTTTGAAAAGTATGCTGAGGCTTGTGATTGATGCCTGAAGCACTGGTAGCTGAAGGATTACAATGTGTCCTTCTGTGTCAGAGCAACATGCAGTTGAAAAGGCTTTCTTTGTGGGACTTATTGGATGTATATATGGAGATATTCATCAGTGAATGTTAAAGTCATCATCAATTTTCAACAATAGCTTTAGACCCAAAAACCCAGCATTCCTGCAGTAGAGTTTTAGGATGTAACCAATGTGAACCTGTGCTTTTCAGAAGGACCTTGGGTGCCCTCATCAGAAATCCCTGCACAGCGGATTCGAAGAATCAACAGACCACCGATGAAAAAATCCTGGAGTCTCACCAAAAAGTATCATAGTCAGAGTTGATCAGTTGATCAGTGGATTTGAAAAATCGGCCGCCTGCGCGCTTTGGGAAACCGGGAGGACTTTATACAAGGTTCATTGGTAAAGTATGGTGACTTAGAACTAGAAAAGCTTGTGCAACCCTGAAAAATTTGGAAGATGAATTCATGTTCTCCCTTCCACCAAAGACTGAGAATTTTACGGTATTTACACTAAGATCCAAAATTCCATGGCAATTTTGAGTTTTCTTTTTGTTGATCTTTTATGGAAAGGAGTGTCATCCTCTGATTTCAACAGCTCGGGTTTGGAGGGCATCCCATTGCCAAACATGAAATCCACGATCAAATTACGCCTTGAAGCAAAATCCCACCCATATTTTGCAACAAAATATACGTGTTTCTTTCTAAGGCAAAGACTTAAAGAGTCCAATGGAAGGAGATGCTTTCGACTAGAAACCTAAGTTCTGAGTAGCTGGGTAGCTCTTGTAAGTCCATTTCTTTAATTCAGAAAGGGATGCAATGGATATTTCAATCAGGTGATTTTTGTTCAGGAAATGCCAGTCGGAGGCATTCCCCTGCCTTTTCCTTTGACTCCCGTGCGTGTTGTCTCCAGGGTGCATCCTGGATATCCTGAGCGGATGAAAGCATCGCATGGTTGGAAGCAGTGTCCAGGTGATAGATCGACGACTTGTCATTACTTGAGCAGATGTCAACAAGCTCTATGGTATTTCAAAAAAGGAAGGACTAATATATCCACCAAAAAGGGAATTTATCATTGGGTTGGCTACCATCCCTATTCACCATCCTTGTATGAATGCTTTGTAGTAGATTAGTGCTACTAGAATGTCCTCACTGAACTTGATACTAGCTGTATTGTAATGATATTTTGTTTTTTCTCACTTCTGACTTGATGCTTCTTAACTTAGCAGAAATGCGGATGGTTTCACATGCCGAAACCCTCAGAAACCACTGGTGGTTCGCTTCAAAAAAAGGCCTGAAACAGCTGGAAACGACGAAGAAAGAAGCCCAAAATAGCCGGGTTTGGGGAGCTGTTGGCTCTCATGACCTCTGTGCCCCCTGGATACTTACAATATTTCTGTCCGGCAGTCGCATCAAATTGCGGCCTATTATCCCAGTCTTCTGGCCTTAAGGGATGCTCACTTGCTTTAGAATGATTGCCAAATGCAGGCATGAGATATACCAATTCAATCATCGATCAGTTGATATATTCCATTGGTGGTCTGGGATGCTCATTAGAAGAGAGCCACTCAAAGGTTGATGGGGGCTCAGGGCTTATGTAAACCAATGCGCCCCAAAAAGGAAATTAACATGAACACCAAAAACTTAAAAATGTTGTAAAAGGGAAAATCTGAAAAACAAAGTAGCATCATTCCTGACGATTTTTGATAGCTTAGTAGCATCGATCCTTTATCCCGGAGCTGTATCACCCCCAATCCGCGGTCAACAGCCATCATGGGCCGCGCGCGGAGGAAGGGCCGTGGGGTGGCAAGTTGCTTTAGACAGCTTAGGAGATCAAGTTTCACTTTGAGACCTATAATCATTCCAGTGGAACATCATGTCTTTCCCAAAAGTAAAAGGAGTCAAGGACTTTAAGAGTAAATTTGTTTTTAACAAATCAACCTCCGAGATTGTCTAGTAAATATTTGTGAGTCTATCAATACCAAAAAAATAATCCTCCATCCCATCCCTTTTTCCCCGTCCAACTTCCAGCAGAGCCTAAAAGACCATTCACCTATGGACGGCAAATTGTGAATTTTAATCTACATCCCTGGACGCCGTGGGGCAGTAGCGTCCAAGTGGGAAGGAGGAAATGTCTACATATCTATATTTATATCTATAATATCTATAATATCTATAATATCTATATCTATATCTATGCTTGTGGTTCTTCATAGTGAAAGAAAAGAGTTGATATATTTGTATTTATGTATGTATTCCGTCATAAAGAGTTCACACTGGGGATGAGAACAGAATTCTTCCTATGCAGCGGCGTTTTCATTGAATCAATTTGACTCTCGCTCCCCACAGGCCACTGTGGGTCACGCTCGCATGCTTCTTGTTTCTGCATTGCATATGGAATGAGGCCAGGGGCCCTAAAAGAAGTTTGGCAGATACCAACATTTGCAGCTTTGATTCTCAAAGTCAACTAGAAACCTGTCAAGATCGGTTTAGTTCAATAGTTGATTTGCACTGGTTGATACTTGAGGTTCTTGCCTCCATTTTTCATTTTTAGAACCAACACTGTATGGATGCACCTTTTATGCATGTATAGATATACACATCTTTTTTGTACGCCGTATGCTTTCATGTCATTTTGGAATTTGCTGAATCTATCCGAGGCATCTCGTCAAAGCTTTGTGTTCGGCCACAGCCACTTGGCAATTTCTCAAGGGTTTGGAAAAATCATGGGCAGCTCCTAGAAAATCCCTGTCGACCAAGTCAGTTGATAGTGAGAATCTTCGAATGAATGAGAGGATGCTTGTGTGTTTTATGCAGGATTTCTCTGAAAGTACCGTTTTTTGTTGTTGCTTTTTGGTTCAGGAAGAGGGCTCACCAGTGGCCCCAGCACCGCGGGCCGTAGGTGCTCGCACAAGGTGCTTAGGTTTTTATTTTTTGGTAAACCGTAGGCTGTAGTGAGTGACAACATGCTTCCAATCGAGCCTCGTTTGAAACCCTTGGGCGCAACAATTCTCCATTATGCCGATGGTGAGACAAAAACAGAATTCAAGCGCTGTCATTCCTACAGTGGATATATTCCCTATGACTTGAACGATGCTGATGCCAAATCCGATGCTTCAGTGGAAGATGCCTATGAGGATGTTACCACAGTGGTGTGGCCAGGCACTGATGAAGAACATGAGGTTCCATCCCAGTCTTTCAATACAGATCAAGTTTCAGTGCCTCAACCTGCATCCATCGGAGAAAAGGTCATCATGGGATTTGGCCGAGCATTGCGAAAGGCAGTCAGGGACACGTGCACCTTGGTCACAACAGACCTCATCAGACATGGGTTTTTTTTGGATGGGGGGTGGGATGTTTGCGATACGGCTTACAAGTGGTAAAACCCAACGAGGCCATGATTTTTACTTAAAAATAGAAAAGTTCTATTGAATATTTGTAAAGATTACCAATGATAACAACAAATGATAACAACAATAACTATGGGCCACAAGCATGTTGATCATATCAACCCAACCATTTGCTGACTCTCAGGCACAGCTCATCCTGGTCGATGCGGAACCTTTGAGACCTTGGATTCCCAAGTTGACTTGGACGAATTCATGTGGTGCCTTCACAAAACGGCAGGTGCTCCACCGGTGTGCTTCGTTTATGCCTTCGTTTATATTTGCAGGTGCGGGAAGGGTTCGTTTGTTTCGAAGGAAACATGCAGAAACAGGTGGTATTTCCAGGTAATCCATCGATGGATCCAATTTCAAGAGATCACTCTGTAAAGAGGTCCTTCGGATTACTTCATGCAGGACATTGAGAGATGTGGGATTCTTAACCCCAGGATCCATATGGATCCATGCCATCCCTTTTCCCGCTTTGATTTTGTCAGGATGTCAGAATCGCAGATGGAAGAACTTAGCCCCCGCACAGTTCATCGACTTCTGTTAGCTGCCTTGACCATCGCCGCTAAAATGCAACAACCACAGAGTTTCGACATCAATCTATATGCACAGGCAGGAAATGTTACAGCTTCTGAACTGCAGCATTTAGAGACGCAGTTCTCAGAGCTGTTGCAATGGAATGTAGAGGTTTGCGCCAAGAGTTTCCGAAGGATCTTCCGCCTCCTAAGCCAAGCAGCTGCTTAAAACAGATCTTTCAAAATGCGCAAACAGCAGGACTTTAGCGATTGGAAGCCAAAAAAAAGAAAGCGCTCTCTGAATCTTCAACTTGCAGCCCTTTGGAAAGTGGTCGAAATTGCTTGGGGAACCCTACCGTGCTTCGATCATTTGTTGAGATGATAGCAGGGAATGTTGAAATTGTGCAGTTGAATAGAAAATGTCATCATACTGCCTTGCAATTGGGTTGTTTGGATCAACTGTGATAGAATAAGAGGAGCACTCTCGCATTCACCCAAGAAAGAAACTGGTTATGAGGCCATATCAAGGGTTAGTATTGCTTAACAATCCCTTGTTAAGACATTGTTCTTCCCAGTAACGGATAAGATTACCTCATCACTTGGAAGCGAGTAGGTTTTCTACAACCATGTTACCTTGAAGTGCTTTTGTTTGGTGTTTTTACTCAAATCTAGGTGGTGGTTTCCAACATGCTTAGTTTTCATCCCTACTTGGAGAAATGATCCTATTTGAACAGCATATCATATCTTTCAAATGGGTTGGTTCAACCACCAACTAGAAATATTTATTCCCCCAAGCAATGACCATGATGTCATCGTCACTCCCTTAACAACATGGCAAGTTGTGAATTGTGTAGTTTCCATAGGTGGATCTCTTGTAAATGCATCTTACAGTCATGAAGCTACCTGTATCATACCAAAGCTGTTTCCGAGATCCCACGTTCCTATTCCCCAGGTGGGATATGTGATCGGTTTTTTGGAGGGTAGCCTAAGAAGATTTGGGCCTCCCAGATTCTGTAAGAACCTTCACTGATGAGAATCCTCTACTTTTCTGAGGTGAACATCGCCTAAGCTCTCCAAGGGCTGAAGTAGGGGACTTCGAGCTGATGGATTTTTTTTTCATGATTGAAAAAGACGTCACGAATGATGGGACCCCCTTAACCTTATTTGAACCAATGGTAGTCCCATCATCATACTTTGTCTTAGATATTTTCGCTCACTTGGTGAGAGATGATTGTTTCACATCGAATCACTTGATCAGATGGCTGCTATTGTGACACAATGATCTAGTCAAGGAGCCATGAATGTTGCCTTTTTTCATGCCTGTATGATTTCTTTGAATTTACAACCATCCAGGTACGTACCTTATTCTGTTTAGCTCGCATATTTTTGTATATCCCTCTGTAGTTGAACACTTCTAGACGAAGGCCGAAGGTACAGGAGTGTTAATCTTCCAGAGAGGGTTTTTCATAAGGTTTGAGTATGGTTTCGCAACTTTCATTGTGTAAATCTGGGTTTACTCTGAGAGGACCTCTTTCACAAATTGAAATGATAGATTCAGTACGAGAAGCCTTCCAAAATGACGTTACTAAAATTCAACCCAGTTTGAATGATAGAATTTGATACATGCCTAGGCGACATACCTACATTTCAACACATGATGGCTTTCAAACAGTGACGAAGAAATTATTGCTGACCTTGCCTGTTTAAACTCTGGGAGCTAAGCTCATCTCAACCAGGAGCCACCTGCAGAACTGTAGTGTACTCAGACTCAGCCGGATGTTTTTTTCAACTTCAGGCGCAAGTGGCGCGTGCCACCGACAAGGAGACCATCAACGTGGGGCTGCCCAAATCCTTATTTTCAATTTTTGCCTGGAGCTGCTAGCAATGCCACAGTGTCCTTGAAAGTTGCGGTACTTGCGCATCGGATGGGATTTTGCAAAAGCCTTGGGACAAATACTGTATGTGTGCATCCATGTTTCAAAACTCTTGAAAATGTTGAGTGTACGTAGTCTTCGTTCTTTGTTCTGTTGTTCGCAATCATTCAGTTCGTCGTATGAACCCGCCGATCGTGTGAAACCAGTCGCTCTGCGAGCACAAACTTGAGGTGCCCAAGCTGGAGTTGGAGGTGGAGGAAGATTTGGTACAGAAAGTCCAAGAGAAGCTCAGCAGCAAACTAGCGATAAGTAACCCAACAAGAACAGGAGAGTGCGCAATGGAAACCTGGAAGTGAGAGAGCCCTATGGTTTACCATGCTAGGGTAAATGAATTTAAGATGAGCTACATGGCCAATACTTCACGACCTCATTTATGTTAATTTGATGTGCCCAGCACCTAGCAATAATGGAATGAAGCTTCCTAGTGATCCTCAAGACTCAAATTGATAATCCTGGAGGAACATCCCAAGATTTTGAAGGGGTAAGCGGCCCCATGTTGCCCAAGACGTATGAGTAGACAGCCGCCATCTCTCATAAAGGGACTTTTTTTGGACTAAGGTACACGGATGTTGAAATTGTTAGCAAGGGTGTCCCATCAATTCCTGTGATCGTTGAAATTTTATCTCTGTGACAAGGTGAAAATCATTCATGAAGTTCAGCGAAACATCCCAGCGACAAAATTCAGCAAAGTGTGAGGGTCGCATTTTTTCTCCCAAATAAGGTTTTGAAATCTTCCATGAAGCCCCCTATGAAGCACACCCATAAGAAATCATTGCATTTCCTTGGGTCTTCACCATTGGGTCGCCCTTTATGGGCTGGAAAATTTCGACCTGAAAGCACAACACTAGGTTTGTTTTCCAATGGTGATATGAGATTCATGATTGACTGCTGCAAGTTCATGGCATTCTGTTCGCGGAACCAAGGGATCGGTGGTCCGGGTAAGGAACTCAGGTTGGGACGAGTGGAGTTGATGAACGTTGTTTTTTGAACTGGTTTTTCATAGGAATCTAAGGGTGCCCCCAATGTCACCCTCAACAAATAAGTCCGTACTAAGAGATTATCAACCATCCTTGTTCCTCAATAAGGCCTTATTAGAGCTTTATTTTGAATCGGTTTGAAACAAGTTGCGGAAAATCGATAATACCTTTCCATGCTATTTGGGCTCTATGCTGGTACAGTTTCTTCGGAGGGGAGACGGGATATCCTTACATTCCCCCGATGATTGCGTTTCCAGGTGATTTTAAGAAACGAAGATGGTGCAAAAATGTGTAGATTGTTAGATGCTATGAAGCCAGGGCCCTAGAATCTAGAAATGACGTCTTGGAAAGCCCGAGTTTCCGGCCTGACATATTCAACAGTTTTTGGGTCTGTTGTTTCATGAGAGGGGGATGAGCATTTTCCAAGCCAAATGCAGTAGTTTGAGAATTTAAGTGTTCAAATCAACCCAACTCTACAAGCTTTTCTTGAAGAATCCATTTGATGTGTGCAAAAATCCGGCAAGGTTCTCCAACAAAGTGCACATCAAGTTTGCATGATACCATGTTACATGGTGCAGTAAACCTTGATTGTAAGCAACAATTGGCTGGCGGAGATTTGATCCTTCAGATTCTGAGGTCCTCCAAGGGATGGCACGGAGCCCAAGTGCGAAGTGGCTTTCAAAAACGCAAAGTTTGATGAAAGTTGCAATCTCGTACCCAATGCCAAAAACAGACAATATTTTTACTGTAGATTCAATGTTTCTTGTTTCAATTTTTTGGTTAGTTTGAAGCAACTTTTCAAGTTTCATCTCCATTTGGGAGATCCCTTTTGACAGATCTTTCTGGGATCGGTTGAAATCACCAACTAGTAGGTAAATGGTTTTGAACATGTTTGGACTGGACTTTCGGTGCTACGTAAATCTAAATATCCCATATGAGGTGGGGAGAGGGCATGTTTCGTAAGTTGCGGTGTTTGTATAAAATCCAAGTGGAGAGTGAGAGAATCTGAACCGGAGAAGTGGTCGGGAAGAATGCCGCCAGTTGCTTTTGCTGCCTACTTTACAAAAAGGAACGCCATAAAAGAAGGTGAACATCATGAAACGTCGCGGATCGGGAAGTGCATTTTGTGGTATGATCCAGACACGCGTGGCGGCAGGCTCAGAATTCTCGGCATTGGCGTTTTCGGCCTGGCCTTTCTCTTGATTTTCATCCTGATTTTGGGAGGCGCTGTTCGTAGGATTACGTGTAATGAATGAATGATTGTTGATTGGGACTAGCAATTTGTTCACAACGACAAAGAGGGGGGATTACAACTGTAGTAGATAAATTTGCCCAGTGTTTCTGCCTCACAATCACTTCGGGACTTTGGGTAGCAGAATGGACACCCAGCATCCATGTGGAAACACCGGATTGGCCAAAATTTGCAATAGACTTGAAAGCAGCTCGAGGATGGAGAATTATCTAGCGCTGTTTTCTCAAAATTCATTGGCTCTCCAAATCTTTTTCCTTTATCCAACGAGTGGTGAAACATTATATAAGACCCAGTTGCACAGGTGAATCACCCGACTGAAAAACCCTCCGGTTGGGAGTCGATTGGCGAACCTAAAGTGACAGATGTGGTTTTTATTGAGGATGATTTTTGAATTCTACGGATTTGGCTATGTACATTGCTCTCCGCAAATTTCTTCAGATTGGTAAATTGTCTTTCGCTGCGCCAAACATTTCAGCTTTAGCTTGCTGGATTTTTTCTGATTATTCTTCCTAATTGCTATTAGTACAAGGATTAGGCCATGTATAGGTCCATTGGCCCTCTGGACTCTTGGAATTCTTGCGATAATGATCAATAAAAGGCAGCTACCAACGGGATTGCAATTGATAAATTTGACAAAACCACCCCGAAAGTCTGATACCCTGTACCACCACGACTGCATGAGATGCTGATAGGTGGCTACGTGCCTAGCTGGCTGCGGCCTTTGCTTCAAGCCATTGACTTCTAGAAAATTGCAATTGAAAAAAATGTCCAAGTTTTGACGCCGGCAGGATGATTGGAAGGTTTGTTCTTTGCCTCGAACATTTAGTACATGCCATTTTGGGGGACATGATATGTGACGGTCAACTTTTGGGAGTCTAGTTTGTGTGTGTGTGTTGTCAGATCTCACTTTGATGCAAAATTTCACTTGATACTTGATGTGGCCCTTAAGGCAGGTTTTGAAATGATTGTTTCCAAGATGTACTATCATGTCAATTTGGTATACATGAAGTCCAAAAATCTTTTTCAACTCCAAATGTTTGATTTCTAGTGGACTTTGGATGCGACTTTGTGGGAGAGAAACGGAGTGTTTGAAATCCTTTCACCAAGGAGCTGCAGGAGTTTGCACCAAGTCCCCGAGCCAATGCAAGACAGGGGATATCTTGCATTTGCGCCTGGACATTCACGGCTCAAAGGGAATCTCAAACACATGCAGTACATAGTTGAGAATTCATTCCCGATTCGCACTTGGCCAACTTGATTCCCATTCTCAACATTCGTAGCCGCACGCAAAAACATACAAAAACCATAGAAAGTCTTGGGAGAAATGAGGGAAAAGAACACAACGGTTTTTCTCTGGACTTGTCGGACATTCCTCGGAGCTGTGTCCAGAGTGGTCATTTTTGTGCTCGTACCAGGCAGGCAGTCGGCGTGTTCATGTTTGGAATCCATGAAAACAAGATCACGGAAAATCCTATGCAAACAAGTCTCTGTACACTACCCCATCATCGGTTCGTTTCTTTGCCCCAAGGCGAAGCATGACCAAACCAAAACGACCGAAGTATGAGACGGTCTCGTGAGCCACGCAGTCTTGCGGTGATAGTTTCAGGGGGTACCATTCAGGAGGTGAAAGCACCTAGTTGGCAGGTTTTTGAATTCATAAAGGTTCATAGAGATAATTAATTGTTGTCGTGGTTTCTCTACACTTGTTGCTGTGGCGTTAGCTCCCCACACAGTAGTGCAGAAAAGTTGCTTTGATATTCTAGATTACAACCATATCTTGCTATGTCTAACTTCTCCTAGTTCTATGCACACATCTATGGATATATTGTGTTAATGTGCACATATGCGCCTGCCTGGATCTTCCAAATGGTGCCATTATACCAGGTGCCTCACCATCCCAAACAGGATTTTAACGGTCAAGTTGAGCTCCAGAACGAGGGAGTTTGACCCCAGCCTTGCAAGTTGGGTCCTTTAAGATGGTCTCCTTTGGAGCCAAAACGGCTTGAGTTATGGGGCGTTTTCATTTTGAATATCTTTTCCTTTTTTGTGGGATATAAGATTGGCGTTTTTGTGTTCCAAACTCTTAAGCTTTGAGGCCTGCCCCGCGTTCCGTTCAATGTGGGTTTTCCATTTTTGGTCCAGCTAGATTTCTTGCGGAGGTTTTGGATATGATTCTGGTCAGATTATGACTTGCTGCTTGGTGGCGTTATCCAGAAGTTTAGATGAAGAACGTCCCCCGTGCTTATTTTATTTCAGGATTTTGAAGGGTTATCCCAATCCAATAGATTTGGATCCGTGCAATTTGCAAAATCCCAATTTATCATAAGATCCACTTCCTCGATGGATGGCAATTTGATGCACCAAGTAAATCTTTGCACTTCAAGCCAAGCATCGCATAGCAGCTTCGTCGTAAGTGAAATGATTTAAACATGAATCCTTTCAAGATACTTGATTTAGAACTGTTGCAGTCGGCCCAGATGTAAGATACTCTTACCTTTTATCATGTTTGTTGGTATTTATTGACGTTATGTAAATGTACTGAAAAGACTTTTTCTGCACCATAGAATTCCATGAAGAAACGAGCATTTTGATTTCACATATCACAAGTGTCAGCTTCCTTAAACCAACGATGTTGGGGTAAACCAACGATGTTGGGGGGAAGCAAGTAGCAGAGGTGGGGGAGAAGAAGTCTTTTGACAGAAAATATCGCATAGCAGCCTCGGCGCTTCCAGGTACACGCCGCCAACCCCACAAGTCTTTGGTAATGCGGCACCCAGCGATCTACCGACGTGGTCAGGGCCTCAGGGCTCCACTCCAACCTCACTTTAGTAAGTTTTTTGATTGATTTAAGCGAATTTGGAAAATGTAAGTTGGTGATGAATTGCGATCGAAATCAAAACGGTTTTGATCAGAAGGCCGAATTTTTCTTCCCTTCCTATCATCTCTTCTCCGAATTTGATTTCTGCTTTGTTTGTCTCTTTGAAGTGGACTCAAACACAAGTACATGCGATGTGTTTTCATGCACAACTCTTCGTTTATTTACAAAGATCAATTCCACGGAAAAGAAACGTGGCAGCTTGCAGGACTCAAAGTTTTATGTCTTGAAGTTCTTCCCCTCAATAGTCGGGGCATTATGAAGACTTCCCAAATGAACTACGGACAAAGCATTACCCAGGCCTTGAGGCTGCAGCCCGACCATCAATGTACAAAGTGTTTGCACGCTTTGTTCCTCACAAAAAAACTTATGATACAGTCTAGGTTATTATAGTGGTGAATTTCCTCATCACCATCATCATCAGCAGCATCACCATCATCATCCGCCATTAATCTCATCCATCATCATTCCTTATTTATATCGTCAAGATGGTGGTCAACACCATGGGGTCCATTCGTTTTTTTACATTGTGAGCCAGGAAACCATCTTCTTCGTCGTCAGCCCTTGGCGTGGAACGACCAAGGTTAGTCACTGGGGAATTTGCACTGGAGATGAGTATGGAAAGATTGTGACCTGACACATTTGGACTTCCCCAAGCAACAGCATACATTTTTTTGACTATTAGATCAGGTGGGGTGTCACTGTGTCATGGAAATTGCCCCACGTACTTTTCCGATGATGTGTTTTTAGTTTGAAGTCGAGAGTGAATGAGAGGGGCCCAAACGTGACAATGACCCAATCGGAAATCATATCCCAACAGGAACATCCTTACCCATGGAACAAGCTACTGCTCAGCACAGATGCGGACCTCCATTCATCGGCACCCAAAGAGACTGGTAACCAAATAGGGGAGGTGCCAAAGCCCTCTGTTCTCAATGCAATGATATAGACACTTACTTCTACAAGGACTTACCCTTACCCCCCATCATGTTGTGGCTCGGATACGAGCATTTTGCAGGAATCGACCCAAGCTTCAAGATCGCCTAGCAGTGTACGAGGAGCAGCAACAATCAATAGCCGCTCCTAGAAGGAACCTTACTCAGCCCATATACAACATTTGGGTACATGGCAGCTGTGCCATCGATATTTAGATGCCGCACCTGCGAAAGAAGGAGAAAGACAGGAAAAGAGAGAGAAAAATACCCCGAGCACTTGTGTTGTTGATGGATCTGGATAAAGCTCATATATAGATACGTGAGCAACTTCATTTCCAGGACCTGGCACAAATTGACATCATCCCATCGCAGATTCCATGACCTCGGTAACAGAAATAATGCTTCACTTGGATTTTGAGATCTTCAATGTATTCCTTCTTGGCCCGTGTGAGCTTAATGATAATGAAATAGTTGTGGCTTTACATTTGGCCCGGAATTGTTTGCAAGTTCGGAAGACAGGACGACAATCCTCGCTGTCAGCAGATGCTTTGCGCGGCGGGGGTGATGTTCCCGCCTCTGTGGCTTGTTGGGGCTATCATGTGCCCTTTGTGGTGTCCTTGGCAGTCGCTGGGAGGTGTGGATGAGATTGCGCTTCTTAGATGTTTGATTGACTTTGTTCACATTTGATCAGCATCAAAGCATCATCATCATAAACAACATTGTCGTTTTCATGCTTGATTCCATCTATCCCTTGTCATTGGCGGCTTGTGATGTGAGTTCAAGCGGTCATAACTCCTCACCAATCATACCGTTGACCACGCAAGCAGCGGATCCAGGTACGCAACGACCCCCGCATCCAAGACAGCGACGCGAGAGGCGCCGAAAGACAGTGGCCGCAAAAAAAAACAATTCAAGCAGTCTCAGGGACCCAATATGGTGCTTTAGGGTTGATGGGATCCATATATGATGAATATAGTAAATCTAGCAAGAGTCAAAGTCAAAATTTTGAATTCAAACATGTTTGATTCCAATTGAGCTGTGCCTCAATGTGTGGCAGTTCATTGGGTAAGAGCCTCACCTGATTTAGGCAAGGATTTCATAGCTAACCAACCCCGCAACATAGCTTTTCACCAGTGGGTTTTGACCTTTCCGCGTTTGATTTCAATGACACGCACTCTTTGCATCAGATCCTGGTGACACCAGGTCACGTTGCAACTCATGGCTGAGAAGGGAAATAAACGTACATATTTTAGATTGAGATTCGCTTTCAGAAAAAATTGTTTCCGAGGTGATGAACTGCATAAACTTGTTGGCAAGATTGTCTGTTTGGGTGCAATTTACTGTGATGTGCGCTACGAGGTAGCTTCGTTTCTTCAATCAAATTGCAGTAAGAAGCGTTTTTGCAAGAATCTGATGCGGGTGCAACTGTTCCACAGGCAGGCTTTAAGAACTTGGTCTTGGCTATCATTGTGACGATTTTGTCGGAAGCCCCGGGCATGAAAGACGTGTGCCAGTAGGGGATTGGAAGGAAGGACCTAGAAAATAATCTTTGAAGGCAATGGTGGGTCATACGTAATTTTCTTGAAGAATTTCTTGTCAAGAAGGTTTTGATCGGGAGGAATGTCAATGGATAGAATTTTTTGCCAGAAGAACATTGGGCCAATGCGAACGCTCTGGACAGAAAGTTTTTGGAGGCATCGATATCATCGGTGAGATTGCTCTTTTGAATTTGCAAAATTGGATTTGTAATATTTGACACTGAGTGCGCTGGTTCTGAACTCGCAAAGATCCAAAGCTCCACGCTGAGGCTTTTGGCCGTTGGCGTATACAAAATTGTTGGTAAAGGCGCAAGTGGGGAAGTTCACGAAAAAGCCTGGGAAACAGAGCCAAGGGCAAGCAAGCATGATCACTTGATCACACTAGATATCAAAATCCGTTGCTTGACAGTCCGTCGCGGACTAATCGTGTTTTTTTGGCGCCATGTTGTTGGCAAAGTTGCTGGCGCAAAACCAATTTTTTGCTGACGGAAGTTTCATGTGTTCCCTCTCCCAAGTGACTATGTTTTGTGACGATTTTTGTGATGGCAGCCTGAGATTACAATGTCGATTCCAAATCGTTCAATTTTCCAGATCAGACAAACTCAAACAAAAAGAGATCCAAAACGATCCGAAAGTCAAATCGTTCTGTTGAACAGGCTAACTACCAAATTCAAATTAAAAAATCAAATGAAAATTATTTCTGTGTTTTGCTTAATCTACTATACAAGTAGTTCCCGTGCGAGCCGGTGGCGGAAGTTTCAAAAGAAAAAAGAACTATATAGCCAAGAAAGAGTTTGCCTATAGAATGTGCGCAAGATGATCGACCATTGTCATGTCCAAACTTTTTTTTTGGGTTTGAACGAAGCTTTGGCCGTTGCATGGCTGTGATGTCATGTGCTTTGGGGTGATGTGTTTGTGATTTGACTTGCTTTCAAGTGATGTGGCATCTTGTGAGGTGATTTGTGGTACTACTGCGGTACTACTCTGTACTACAAAGAACTACAACGTACTACTCCAGTACTACTCAAACGTACTACTCCGTACTACAACGTACTACTCCAGGACTACGCTGTACCACAAAGTACTACTCTGTACTACAAAGTACTACTCCAGTACTACTCTGTACTACAAAGTATTATGCCAGTACTACAAAGTACTACGCCAGTTGCATGCACCCGCCGCTTCGGAGACCTTCCCGGTCCGATCTTGGAGACGATTTTGTATTGTAAACAACATTTCGCGCTCCGGCTATTTCCCAAAATGTCACGAAGTGCTGCGCCTGCCACGAAAAGTCACCCTCCAACCTCACCAAATATTGCGCCTGCCACACAAAATCAATGTCATCAACGATCCGCCTGTTACTTGACTGAACTGTTACTTGTTACTTTACTGAACTGTTACTCCACTGAACTGTTACTTTACTGAACTGTGACTTTACTGAACTGTGACTCTACTGAACTGTGACTCTACTGAACTGTGACTTTACTGAACTGTGACTTAACTGAACTGTGACTCTACTGAACGGAGTCTTTACTGAACTGTTACTTTACTGAACTGTTATTTTACTGAACTGTGACCTTACTGAACTGTGATTCTACTGAACTGTGACTTTACTCAACTGCGACCTTAACTGAACTGTGACCTTAATTGGACTGTGACTTAACTGAACTGTGACTTTACTGAACTATTACTTTATTGAACTATTACTTTATTGAACTGTTACTTTACTGAACTGTGATTTTATTGAACTGAATCTTTACTGAAGTGTTACTTTACTGAACTGTGACTTTACTGAACTGAGTCTTTACTGAACTATTATTTTGCTGAACTGTGACTTTACTGAATTTTGAGCCTTTTTAAAAGTTCGTATCTCGGAAGTTTCTCATTCAAACTTCCTTTGATAATACAAGCATGGTGGTACTAACCGGTGTTTTTTACCTGGTATTGGCATGCAAGTAGAGCTGGGCAAGTCCTGGACAATTTCAAACGAGAAAAAAAAAAAATTTGCTTATAGAAAGTACGCAGGGTACCCAACCAGTGCCATGATGATGATGCCCAACCAAAGTTTTTGTGTGGCAAGTCTTCGGATATTCCCTTTTTTTGGTGGTGGTGTTTTTGTAATGGCTGATTATATTTCCATGGTATATCGGTGGTAACGATCTAAAAAAATTAAATGCCGGATATTCCGAAAATAATAAAAATAATTTAGAAAATGAAATATTCGATATAAATATAGAAATAATAATAAAAAGAATATTTAATAAAAATAAAATTTTAATTTTTAATAAATTAATTTAAATAAATAAAATATTTTTTTTCCTATTAATTTATATTTTAATTAATTATTATTTTTTTTTGCAAAATAAAAATAAATAAAATAAAAAATATTTAATTTTTAAAAAAATATAATAATAAATTATTTTTATATATATTTAATTAAAAAAATATTTTAAAAACTAAAAATTTATAATATAAATATATTTTAGATTAATTATTTAATGTTTAAAAAAATATAATAATAAATTATTNTATAATTTTTTTAAATATGTTTTAAATTTAAAATTTTCGGCTTCAAAAAAATAAATATAGGAATATAAATAATTTCATATTTAATAATGTAAATATCCACATTGATTAATTTTAATTATATATATGATATTCTCATTTTGCGACCAAAAATTGCCAACCAATCATTCATTTTCTTGTTTTCAGTGATTCCCAGGTAGCAGGATTATCTGATGCATTCCCATTTTTGACCTTTGATCAAAGGAATCCATTTGCATTCACTTGGTGAAAATTGTCTTCGATAACGATGTAGATATGTATAGCGTTCAAAACAAGGCCGTTTTTGATTTTTTTCCAGATAAGCGTCCAAAAGGTAAATTTACGCAAAATTGATAGCCAAAAGCAGCACAAAGGACTTCACCCAAAAAAATTCATGGTGCAATGGTTGCAAGTCAACAGCAGATTATCTTTTGTGTAAGAAAAAAACTTTGCTACATCTTGGCAGTGCCCGCAAAGATCTACTGAGTTCTTGCACAAACTCTTTTTCAAATGAGCCAAAAATTTTGGCCAACTTTCTTTTCAACTTACTGTCCGAAAAAAAAACAAGTCATTTAATCGAAATCATCATGTCTTCGTTGCACAACCAATATATTTCCACCAAAAAACCTTTGATTGAATTTTTTTGTTTAAGTTTCTTTGTTTGCATAAAAAATTGTTGATCTCGAAATATGAAATGATGTTTTTTTATGACAAACCATAAGAACAAGATCGACAAAAGAAATCCATTGGTATTGATCAAAAAAATATCAATGGGCTCAACCCCATCAGCTTGGCAAATGAACGATCAAGAGAATAGTTTGGCGAATGATGGTAGATTGTTTTCAGGCAGTGATTTTGATCGACATACAGACATGCGCCATTTCTTCGCAGTTTTGCTCACATGACATCGAGCCGCGGGGAAGATTCCTGGTCTTCCCGCGCAAGGCCTCTAAGTGCAATTGCAATCAAAAAGTCAATCAGATGACAAAAAAAAATAGCCACCGAAAAAAAGGAAACACTATTGGATCAAAGCAACAGGCAGAACGTTGTGCGCGTGGTGACCCTGACTTGCTTTTTTACTTTAAATTCCATCCATTGCTTTTTTACTTGTAGTGGTCAATACAATTTTTGGGAAATAAGATTATTGCACGAACTGGTGCAATACCAAGTCAATTCTTGTCCACCTCTGACTTGCTCATCATTTTCATGGTTCTGGAATTGAAACGTGGTTTGATTCTGTCAAACATGGGTCATTGCACAAGCCTTGTCCAATTCAGCATGATATAATTTTCCGACCAGGAACTACACCGAGGTGTACTTCTCTGTGCGATTTTTTTTGTGGAAGTCTACTTCTCTGCCAACAAGCCCCTCTCCCTTTGGATTTTTGCCAGTTTTTTTGTCTGACAGGTTGCGAAGCATCACAGAAACTGAGTGGAATCCAAATGCCGGTCCCTCGGCAAACATGTGGCGCACCATGCTGAGTAGCGCCTTCGAAATTTTTTTTCCATCCGATCACTCCACCATCCAGAAAAGGACTTCAAGTGCTGCACGAGGCCCACACTTGGCCATGTATGTAACCTTTTTCCTTTGCCAGAGGACGAGCTCAAATTCTGGGGCACAAACTGCGAGGGCCTTTGGTGTGGACAATGACTTGATTTACAATAAAGGTGTATGTTTGTTGCGGTTCATTGTGATCTTTTACAGTGATGGCAAGAAATGTAAAATGAATCAAAAAAATATGTTGATATTTGAATCCTGTTTTTTTTACAAAAAAAACATAAAAACATCTTTATGGCACCTGAAAGCAATTGAACAATTACGGTGAGGGTTGCAGCACTCCGGCGCCATGCGGCTTTCACGCAGAAAGATGAAATTGTTAGTTCCAAACTTATTTCTTGCGACATTGTTTTTCCTTGACTTGGCTAGATGCTTTTTTTGTGTCACAGGAAGAAAAAAAAGGTCCTGTTAGGTATGAAGTTCTGGGAATTGAGACAGAAATGAATAAACATTTAGAATTATTTTCTATTGTTTTCTCAGTTAACCCTTAGATCTTGTGTGTTTGGAATAGACAAAGTGTGAATGGTGCTGCTGGGCTGTGGGCCCAGATACCTGCTGTGGCAGTACCCTTTCAGTGCTTTAGAATCGCAAGAGGAACGCATGGGAAGCCTGAAAAAGTGCATTTACCTCTTTAAATTTCACGAAGAATGTGACTTAATTTCACACCCAGAATGGCAATGCAAAGCTGATGATTACAATGTACAGAAAACCACCAAAAATACACATAGTCCTTTGCGAAATAGCTTGAAGAATTATTCAGGTGGAGCTTTCAGAAGGTCAAGTCACACCAACGAATGAACTAAAAAGTCATATTCCTTTTCCAAGGCAAGGAGAAAACAATTTTAAAATATGTCTGTACACGACAGGGTGCAGCTTGCAGTCACGTATGCAAAAAACATGACAATATTCTGGGCAGAATAAACCCTGCAGTGGT
>DF243623.1:0-24881 GCA_000507305.1 Breviolum minutum Mf 1.05b.01 | reverse complement strand
ATGCCTACTTTCGCCCACCGGAGTGGGGTACCTTCTTCGGTCAGTTCTGAAACCTAAAGAAAATACGCGGAAGAAAAGCGTACATGCAGTTAGCCCACCGGAGTGGGACCTTCTCCGGTCAGTCCTGAACCCAAAAATTCAAACCTAACCAAAACTGGCCCCAAAACACCTTAGGCTCTTAAAGCTCTCTTGGCACCTTGAATCATTGCTTTTGCAAGAAATTCAGTGTAAAAGGCAGTCTCACTCCACACAACTTCTTCGAAGCTTGCATGTTCCGAGCAGTCACAAGTTGAAAACCGTTTCAACGTTTCAATGAAAACCTTCGAGTTGGATGAAAAACCCAGACATTTTCCAACAGGTTTACCATCTTTCGTCACAAACCCTGTCTTACAAAGCCGCACCTTAGTGTGGTAATTGTGTCCAGCATTCTTCAAAGTCTTTTGACAGAGTGCGAAATTCCAGATATCATTGTTCCATGGTAATTCAAAACTGTTTGCATCACCTAGCTTCAGGTATCGTTCAACATTCGGAAACAGGTCATACCAATTCCAATCGGACTCCTTTGGCTCTCTATCCCCAAAACGTTTAAGGGGTGACCCTGATGAACATGGACTTGACACATGAACAAAGGTCTTCACTTTCATTCTTTCCACATGTTCTTTCACCTTCCCAAAAGTTGAATCATATTCCATTCTTTCAGTGACACCAACGTAATGAATTCCCATCTTCTTGCAAACAAGGTAAATGGAGGAATTTTCACTGCAACAAATCTCCACAAACATGAATGCACGGCCTAGATCAGAAAGTGTGTAAATAGGTCCACTCATCACTTCAAAGCCGAGGGAATCCCTGTGATAAGCAAAAGCAGCAGACCCCAAACATTTTGTCAGCAAATCACTGGGGTTGTCACATCCCTTTCGAAACTCCAGGATCAGTTAACTGTCCTCAACACGTCCCTTCAACCATTCGATCCTTATCTCAAGATGACGCGAACGTCGTGGCACGTCCATGTTGCGAAGCAACTTAAGGGATGATTCACTATCTGAAAACAAAACCCCTGGAATCTCCTGCAAACTGGTTTCACCAAAGGACCTAAGGACCCTAGCAACAATACGTCCCAAGCTTGACATCTCTTGCGCAACATGCTGCAAAGCAAACAACTCGCTCTCCATGGAGCTCAAAGAGATCATTTGTTGATGTCTACTTAGGGTCTTCACTACGGATCCAAATACCGATAACACCCCACCAGAAATTCCCCGACGTTTNGCGGATGAAGGTAACAAGCCGAAACAAACCGAGTCAAATTGGGGTTTAACTGTTCAACCGACTTTGGAATCTCAGCCAAAACCTTACTTCCAAACATCGCAAACTCCCCAACTGGTAATCTCCTTGATACGGCGATTTCCCTAGGAGACCTTTCCGACCCGAAAGCCAGCCCATGAATGTTGTGAGAGAAACAACAGTAGTTCAATATCAATTGAATCACCTCGGGCCTGAAATCAACACTGGCCCTCATAGTTTCAAAATCACTTTGCAGAGTTTTAAAAGACTGTTTCAAACTTCTAACAGCATTTTCAACCCCACCATTCTGCTCATGGACTTGAGGTCCCGCCTTTCGAACCAGAAAGTGATATTTACCAGAACTCCTAGCGACAAAAGTCGAAACACTTTGTTCACTATCAGTAACCAGTGTTACACTAACCGATCCCTCCGTGGATGACAATCCACACTCATCCAACCACCGCACCAAGTGTGTTCGATCTCTTTCGAGATTTGCACTCATCACCACAGCTCCAATAGTACTTGAGTACGCTTCCCTTACCACTAGGATTTTCAAAGAGCTACGGTCATCCAAATTGGGGGAGACGGACTCCTCTATTGAAATTCTTTCACCAACACAACTGAGAAACATGAAATCGGCAGCGACTTCAGTAGCCAGACCCTTGTCTGTTTTCCTACGATGTTGATGAACTCCCTTAGCTTTGATACAGTGCTCACAATCTGGATGAAATGGAACATGTCCTTTTGCTCTGTGGACTTCTAATTCATCTCTATTACCACGTTTCACAGCACTAACATGTCCAGAAACACTGTTATCACCAGCATCAACATGGCTCAAAATCAATTCACCACCATGATGAGGTTTCACACGAACCCAAGGAGTATCACACCACATCATCACTTCAGTCATCTGCACATTCGATCTCTCATGCACCACCGAAACCGAATCTGTCAAAACAGTTTTCCATCCACGTTTCCCAAGCACGTAAGTTGACAGAATATTGTATGGCGTTTCCCCGACCATAACCGGAATCTTAAAGACACCTGGTTTGACCTTTCCCGTGGAATCCAAGGCACGAACCTTCACCACGATCTCACATCTACCACAAAAGAGCACCGGAGTGCCATTCGCAGCAGTAAACGCCGCATTCCCAGTTCCGACCAACTCACTGTGACAGAAATTTTCCAAAGACTGTTTGTTGATCACACAACAACTTGCACCCGAATCTATCAGCCAATAGTCACTGGGTATATTATCCTTCCCAATAGAATTCAAAAGGGGGTTCAAGGAACCTCCAACTTCCAGAACCTTCATCCCTTCCGAACCACAACAAGAGGCAGGAGCGCCGAACAACTCACCCAAAGGCAAATTGCCGCCACACTCCCCTCTCAGATTGGCGAAACCTTCACTTGTCTCCACTGAAGAACTCAACTCAGCGGTCTCTTGGTTTCCATTACTTCCAATCTCATCATTGAGGATCATGACATGAGACATGACATGAGTGTCTGTGACATGCGTATTGGGCTCATTTTCTTCTTTCAAATCAAAGTCCTCGCCCGTCTCATGCAACCATGAATCACCATGACTACCCAAGACACACGAAATGACCATGACATCTTCTGTTTCCTCAGACACTTCTACGGATTGATGGTCATCAACTTCAGTGTACCACCAGGATTGCGTCTCATCATCAAAAACAGCAAACATCTTCCCCTTTTTACCCCCCTTATACTCTTCAACTTACCACCTTTGGAGGATGAAGAAGATCCCTTACCATCGGATTTCCTACCATCACTAGGCTTCCCCGAACCCTTCAAATTTTTCGCAGCACCCCGACAATTAGTACTTATATGTCCAAACTCATGACATTTGAAACAACGCTTCTTACTCAAGTCAGTGGTACACTTGGAACCATCATGATCCCTTTGCCCGCAACGATTACATCTAGTCTTGGCATTAGATACATTGGAACCCTTTCCATTACCCTTGAGTCCAGCAATGTTTCCATCCACATTTGGGGTACCCTCACTAACTTCGGGATTGCTCACATTCAGTTCCGAAATACCTTCAGGTTGTAGGCTAAACATCTTTTTGTTACCTTGAAGTTCCAAAAACAACCTCTGTTGATGTTCATACTTCAAAGCCGACCGACGGTAAGCCCCGTAGCTCTCTCCTTGAGAGTGATGAAGCACATAGCTTTTGGCAGGTTCAGCCAACGATCTGATAAGAAGTGTCAGCTGGTCGCTGTCACCAACCCCCAAACCATTCACATCTTCATCAAGCAGTGTTGACACAAGTCTTAGATACCTAGCTACTGCAACTTCTATTTGTCGAATTGTATCTGCAAGTAAGCAGCGTTAGCTTGAAACACCTTCGACATCAGAGAAGCCCGGAGACTTACTGCTTCGCTTCTAGACCTCAATGAAAATTCTTTGACTAGTTGTCTAAGCAACTCATATCCGTTACCCATATAGCTCATAGAATTCCCAAAGAAATCACCTTGCATGGCAACTGCAACAATATCCAGCCCCTCACTAAATCCCTGGATTAACAGAGAAATGCGTCCGTGGCCATTGAAAGCTGCCTTTAGCAAACTAAACAGTCTCACTGCCCTAGATTGCTGACTCTTCGTAAGAGTATTATAGGCTATTTGGGTGGTCCATCTAGCACGCTGGGCTATTTTCCGACCGAATTCCACGCTTCCCTGATTGGCCCATGACACCAACTCTTGCAAGTTCGTTCCCAATATTTCATCTTCTCTGGTCCTCCAGCTCTCATGATTAGTTTGGGTGGACTGGAAAGCCACTTTTCACTACGACTGAAGAGGTTCCGTTCCTCATCTCTACGAGATTTCTTCCCAACACAGAGTATCATGACCTTCAGGTCGCACGAACGTTGGCAGATCTGGTTCAGACCGAGCCTGACCCAATCTCTCAGACACAAATTCACCTTGTCTTTGAAAGTTCAGTCTTTGAGTAATCTGTTGAAAAACCACCTTCAACTCTCTAGGATTCATTCGCTGAAATCCCAGAGGCATCTGTTGCAAACCAACACCCCGCAACCGTTGAAAACCAACACCCGGGTGTGTCACCAAGCCCTGATTCCAAAAACCACCTTGATGAGGATTAGAGAAACCCTCCAGAACCGTTCGTTGAGGTTGACGGAATCCTTGGTCCACCAACTTGATTCAAAGTTTGCTGAACAAACTGTTGTCTTGGAAGATAGTCCATCGATTTAAAGTGTTACTTCTACTGCCAGTTCCCTGTTGCCTTGACATAAGCCTGTTATCTGACCGGCCAAACCAGCTTCCATGTTACCACTTGATCCACCATTGGAAGTACCGTGCTCCATGACATTTTCTGTAGCTGCCGGAGATTGTGCAGTGTCTTGGACCACACTGGCACTTTCTTGGAACTTTCCAGAACCTTTGCCAGATTTGTATACGTTGAACCCCAAGGCACAACCACTCCAAATCGCTTCTCCAGCAAACCTTTTGCTGGACACACAAACACGAACCAACCAAGAAAGATAGCTGTCTTTCAGTCTTTAAGTATATGCTACTTCCAGTATTACTTGTTGTTGTTCTCAGCTCTTGTGACACATTTGAGCCAGGCTATACAAAGTAAAGCTTCATGAATGGAAAGGAGCATTCAAACACGGAAACTCTATTCCTAAGAAATGGCGAGGCATTCAGTTGATGGAACTCCATTTCCAAACTAATTCTTAAACCTTCATTCCAACCTTCTATTCCAAACATCCACTTATTACCAAATTGTGGATGTGCATGCAACAAATCATCAAGCCACAAAAGTTCACCTGACAGGCAAACATGGCACATGGTAAAAACTATTTGAAACAGTTTCAAAGCTTCTGAGCTCTAGAAACCAAAACAAATTCCCTTCACTCACTCCACGCACCACGATATCCCGAAAACTTCTCTCTTCTGGAAAACCAATCGGCAGAAAACTTACGTTTCCCAAACCAATCTTCCAGAAAATACCCATGGTACGAATACCAGAAAATGCATCTTCGAAAACCTTCGCTCCAGACAATGAATCCCAGAAACCAAATAGGCTACATATGAAGCTCAACATCGCACCAGTATAAACACAATGCTCAAGTCTTACAATCCGGAGTTGGCACTATCTGCAGTATCAAAATCAGCAGGAACTTCTGCCACTGGGAGGCCCAGCAAAGACTAGTCTCTGAATGTTAGAATGGACAATGCCCCATTTGGTCACTTTGCCTGATGGCCTGTGGCAGAGAGCATGATCTGTCTGCTACCAGTGACCAGCATGGAACTGGAGGATATGGATTGCAGAAAGAATTGCGGAGAGTTTGCTGGGACACTTTTGGTCCTAACTCCGCAGCCTTTGACTCAAGCTGTTTGAACTGAAGTCGGTTGGAGCGAACATCTACTTCAGGGTAGTAGGTTAGCAGCTCTTGCTGGCTGAGTGACAGCAGTAGAAAGAGCCGTTTGGAGAGAAGTTGGTCTCTTCTTTGCAGGTGGGTCCGCCTTGAAGGAAGTTGGTCCCTTTCTCAAGTTGAGCTTTGTTTTTGTGGTCCCTTTATAAAGTTGAACTTGCATCTCAGGGAAGTTGGTCCTTTCATAAGCTGAGATTTGTTTGACAAATTTTGGTTTGGCCTCTTCTCTTATCTGTGATTTCACTTGATATTTCATTGGAAGAGAAGTTGGTCTCTTTCTTGTATCGGAAGAGAAGTTGGTCTCTTTCATTTTGGTTGGAAAGTTTTATTGCTTTATTCGTGAGTGGCTGAAGCCGTGGATTCTTTGTCTCCTCATCATGATGAGATTCCTATTGCCGCCCAACAACTTGTGGTTGATAGTATCAAGAAGATTTCATCGAGTCTCCCACGTGTGGTTCTCTGCAATGATGCTGGATGGTTGTCATCTGATGAGACTTGTCAGGTTTGCACACATGATAAGTTCGAAGATTACCTTCTTAGCCATTCGGTTAAGTTGGTTGCTGTTTTCCCCAGCATTGGCAGCATTCGAAGAACTTTCACAAACTACAAAGATGAGTCTTTTTGCTTTGAAGCTGTTTTTGCCTGTCATCATGCGGTTGACCCATTTGGCATTGCCATGGAAGTCTTGAGCAAGTTTGGCACTGACAGTAAATATATCAAGGCTATCCACTTTCTTGTTGACATTCCCAAGGAAGTCCTTCGAAAATATGGTACCATTGCTTATCGACTTATCTTTCAAAGCTCTTTCATTGGAGAAACTAAATTGTTTTGGACTAAGCCTTCTGATCCTCTTGACGAGATACTATTTCCCAAACATGTTTTAGATCATGAAGGTATAACTGATATTCTTCATGACAATCAAGGATCATTGAAGTGTTACAGTCAGAGCCGCAATGGTTGTTTCGACATTGAAGGAGGACAAAATTATAAGTCTTTATCCTTTCGTCCTGGGTCTCGAAGCCATGATTATCGGCAGAAGCTTCATGCGCTGGTTCAGCTGGCCAGAAAAATTACGAAGGAAGGCACTACTGGGTCGGTACAGACCAAGTATTGGACTAATTGGAAGAATGGTAAAGGTGATGTCAAGATAGAGAAGTCCTTACTTTTTTGTCGACAAATTTCCTTACAAGGTGTGACATCAACTTTTATTGTGCTGCTCGGAGTACCATTGTCATTGATGTTGAAGGTATTGATGCTAGTGTACTCATTAGGCTCATGCACTATGCTGAACTCCCTATTCCAACTACCGAAGCGCAAGGTGCCTTCAGCCTTAACATCCGTAGCGTTGGTCTATGTGCCTCTGATCCTACTTTACTCGCCTTCTGTGTTTCGTTTGGGCGCATTGGTTCTCTGCCCAGTTATCCTGTACAAATTAAGAGCAAAGAACTCAAGAGCCTTTTAACGTCTCCCATTAAAGAATCGGACATAGTGATTTGGCTTCGACAGAAAATCTCTGGATTCAACTTCCAAATCGTGACTTGCGTTGATGAGGAACAACATGTTGATGAATATCTTCAGTTTCGAATATCAACTGCCATTCCTGTTTCCTTCCCCAATCACTATACTGTCAATGGTGTTAATTTCAGGATTGACCATGCTTTGCCGTATGCTATGCCAATTTCGTCAGGGGTTAGGCCGCCTAGTGCACAATCAGTGCATGAACATTGGAAGTCATCAGTGAAGAGGACCTCCAATGACAGGAAAGGACATGCCAATGCGGTTGAGAAAGTTGAAAATTGCTCTGGCTCTATGTTACGATGTCTTAGACTTCGTGAAGTTGTTGCTCGGGATGATCATGAAATGTATAGTGCTTGTTTTGAGAAAGGACATGTTCCCCTGTGCTTCTTTCGGAAGGAAGTGCCAGTTGATGTTGCATTTGAACATTTCACATATTGGTGCCGTTCTTTCAGTGCCATTGAAGACCATACGCTTTGTGCCTTGGATGAATTGAGTACAAGTTCCAAAGACATCTATTTCGGTGATGATTGTCAAAGACTGTGTATTGCCACTGTTCGCTGTCTCTCAGAACAGTCTTTAAAGGTTGGCCTTTTTTCAAAGGAAAATTTGGTTGGACTGTTAGTACATCCGAACGCCTTCAATGTTATGCCTACACAGCTTGTACGATTATTCTGGTTCTTCCTGGAGGGTACAGGATAGAGGATATCTGCTCTCCTGCGGAACATATCACCGTCCAAAAAGTCTTCTCATTAGATGATAAGCAGCTTGGTAAAAACGATCATGACAAACAGGGAGTCAGTTCGGGTCCAGTGACTGTTACACCTTTGCACCTTTGGGAAGGAACCCACTGCAACTCCTGGGCAGTACACAAGCCTCTGATGCTCCACAGTCACAGAAAGGTGGTGCGTCCAAAGTTATTGGTGCAGAAGGTGAAATGAGCCCTACGCTCCCCTGGCCAAAACATGATCACCAGAGTTGTCAAGTTGACGATCAGCAGAATGGCCACCTCAGCGATCAAAGTTGCAGACCGCTTGAGACTAAAACAGATGATACAAAGCCTGTTATTGCTGATAGCAGACCTTACAGCAATGGGAGAGGAGTTGATGATAAACCTGCCAAGGGCATCAAGGGTTTGTTTCCTGATAATCAACCTTCTCCAAAAAGCAGCCAATTGGGTGTGATCAAACCTCATGTTGAAGGGCAAGTTTCTTCGGCTCCAAGTAATGACCTAGGTGGTCAGCCTTCGCCTGCTCAGTTAGAAAACAGAAGTGCGTTGTATGTTGGGGAAAAACTCATGCCCAAACTCGTGACTGCAGAAAGCTGTGTTGGTGAAGGAATTCCTGATCCTCGAAGCAACGACAATCTTGAGGTACAATTGTGTCACCCTGATAAGCAGATTGCAGCGCAGAATGTCTTGCCTCCTGGTCCTGTGTCACGCAGCCCTCCTCCACGTGAGCGAAAGAGTAGGAGTGTGAGTGTGAACAAACGTGGTTGCACGAACAAAACCCGCCCTGCTTCCTTTGCTAGAAGTGTCTCTCCTACTATCTCGAAAATTCAGGCTGGACAGACCAAGGATCAGATGAAGAGTTTGCTTCAAACTACTCCGCATAAGCAGAAGAGTAACATTACAAGAAACAAAAATCATGGGCATGCACCCCAAGTTGATGTCTTGAAACCTGTTGCTACTCCTGTACCTCCTGACGTTGATATGTCGCCCCGCAAACCTAAAGATCATCAGGTTGACGTTGACTTTGTGGATTTGGTCAAAAAGCTTAGCAAAGAGGAGAAAGAACAAGAAACTCTTATGAAAACTGAAATCAATGATGCGGTACACAAATGGTGTGCTACTTATCCTGCTGCACATCAAATAAGAGTCGCACACGTTGCTTTCAAGTTTAGATGTCGAATTTCGTCGACCATTTGCTTTCTTGTTGCTGCATATAGACTCCTTGCCAAGGCACCATGGACCACTAATATGATTGCGGTTGACATCAAACAGGCTGCTTTTTATGCCATCAGCAAGGGTTGGAGCCTAAAAGATCCCACAGCAGGTGACTTTCCTTTCTCAGTAGCTGAGCTTGCTGTAGCTGCTGCTACTTATTTGGAGCAGATCCCGCCAGGGGTGCCTGAGGATCCCTTTTATGCTCTTTTCGTGATGCTTGGCTTTTTGCCACCCGTATGTGGCAAACTCTTTTGACTTGTCCTCATTGCCTTGCTACTTGTACCGCACCTTGCCCATTTTTCAACACTCATGTTACATGGGCAATGACTGAATGGGTTGACTTCGCTACTGCTTTTGCAGAAGCCACAATGCATCCTTGGGTGCAAAGCCAGGGTTGGCATGCTGAAGGTTGCAATATGAGTCAACACCTGATTGACCTTAAAACCATGACTTCATGGGTCTTATTGCAGTTACAACCTGATCAACATGACAGATATCCCTTTGTCTGTGACTCAATGAACCTTGCTAAAGATCAGAGTTTGTTTCGGATCAACGCTACAATTACGGGATTTCTGTGTAGTAATTCTCGGAGTCAACAAGATCGGCGCAGACATTATTGGGTTGTCGAGTTTGAAAATGGCATTCCCAAGTACGTTTTTGACTCTTTGCAGGGCAAGCAGAGGTTGACTACTGAATTGGCGAAAAAACTTCGGGTTTTTGGTGTTTTGCTCAATGTTGGAAATGAGCATGTTCCTTTCTTACGTACCAGATACCTTGATGAAGCAGCTGGGATTGTTCCTGCTATCCATCGAGGCCGAAATCCCATTATTGTCCTTGGACGTGGCAGAATACAATGGGCTCGTAATGCGTTATGTAAGAAATATAAAGCCCCTACTTCAAAAAAGGGAGGGTCCAGAAGCATATGCTCAAGGGCTCCAAGCAAAACCACCCAAGTGGAAAACCAAGTAGGGCCAGGTCGACCAAAGGACCTACGGCAGAAAAGAAAAACGGAGGGTCGCACAAACCCACCAAACCAGGAAGGAGGCAAGCCAATCCAACTCGGAAAACGCTGCCGTGGCTCTTCTCTCAAGCGTCAGGTGCTCCACTTTCACAAAGACATCATGCAGACAAAAATAGCCAGATTCTTGAGATCTCAGATGACTCTGAATCTGAAAATCACCTTGAAGCTGAACCTGGTGAATTGCAGAATGATCTTCCGCTTTCTGATCCGATCTCTGAATTCCCCTCTCCACTTGAAACTTCAGGAGTTGGTGATGGTCGAGCTGCAAATGGCTCCCCTGCTGAAGGTAAGCGGGTCTCTACAGTCCCTAGAGAACGATCGAGATCGCCTTTGTCTTCTCGCGGCAAGCCACTTAAACAGGCACAATGTTCTCAAAGTGCTGACAATGAGAAGAAAGAATCCACACTGGCTGCACGGGAAGTTGGTCCCGCTGCCAATACCGAAAATGCAGTTGCCACTGCTGAACGGGAAGTTGGTCCCGTGGGTGATAATAAGGTTATTGGCTCCTCTGCACGGGAAGTTGGTCCTGCTGCTAATTTTGCTGAGGCTATTGGTTCAGCCACATAGCTCTTCCTGGCGATGCGTGTCCAGGCAGCAATGGTGCTATTCAGCAGGGTTGTCAGCTGAAAACCAAACCAGGCAAATATGGAATCATTTCCCTATTTGATGGGGTGTTTTGAGTAGTCAGGGTGCTCACCAAAAAGCTTGGTTGTCCCCCAACGGCCATATTGCTTGCGGAGAATGATGAGTCAATACGACGATTGGTTTGTACCGAGTTTGGATATCGAACTGATGAGAAGTGGGGCTATACGACGTCAGGATCAGCATGCTTATACATTTCTGATGTCCACAAGCTTGCTGAAAATGATTGTCTTTTGCTTCGTCAACTTGCAGCTCAGTTCCCTGGTCTCAAATTGTTTATTATTGGGGGGTCCCCATGTCAGGACCTCACCTATGCTGGATATCTACATGGTCTATTGGGGTTAGTTGGTGCGCGAAGTCGCCTTTTCTTCCTCCTCCTTTTGACCATACGTACTATCCAGATATTGGTTGGCATTTCTTCAGTACGTTTCCGTTGAAAATGCTGGTTCTATGAAGGACGTGCACTTCGTTGCCTTCTGCAAACTGTTGGGGTTGCCATTTGAGGAACCATTTGACCAATATGCGTGGGACTTGGCTAAGTACACCTGTTTCATCACGCGGAAACGTAACTTTTTCCGCAACATGACTGACGTTGAACCTATCACGGATCTTGTCTCATGGCAGTCTGAAGACAGTGGACCGCTCTTGACCATTAGTGGAAAAACCCCTTTCTTGATGATTGGAGGATCTTCATTGAAGCGTTGCAGCGAGGTGGTTGCACCTCAGCAAACTTTGACAAGATTATTCTCCCGTTGCTACCTATGTTTGAATGTAGCACCTACAAGCTTCCCTTTCGGATCCTGACAGCCAAAGAAGTCCTAAGACTCAGTGGGCTTGAGAATCACTGGACTATGATTGATGTTGAGGATGCAAACAGACTCCCTGACCCTCTTATCCGTGACATGTGTGGGAACTCTTTTCATCCGGCATTGATCTCCTCTGCTTTTGGTAATGACGCTGTCCTCAAAAGATGGATACAAGGTGAAGAGGAAGGACCCTCTACATTAGTAGCTGATCAAAATCGAGCCCATGCCATCTATGCTGAGTTAGCCCAACTGATCAAGCAGAAAGGACAGGAATTGCACAAGAACACTGATATCCCTGTCGTAGAGGAGCTGCCCTGCTATCCAAGCGTTGAAAATGTGAAGGGCCAAGTTTCCTTGCCAGATATTGCACAACCGGTATTGCAAGGAAAACTCGATGTTGAGTTAAACAAAACTGATCAAAGAACTGAGTCTGGCATTGATGCAACGGTAGCGCGCATCAATGAAGATGCTTGTTTGACGTTTGAACGGGCGTCACTGGCTACTTACTTTGATGCTTTCCGAGCACCTGTGACGGTTGGGTTTGGAGCTGACGCTCTCCTTACGATCTTGTGGGGGGAATCACAACTTCAAAAGGCCCAAACGTCCTTTCGTGGCAACAGTCCTCAATGCCCGGTTGCGGCTGACATTGATCAAATTCGGTTGACAATCGCAAACTGGTTTCTACTTGGCTCTCATAGCTTGTTCTTCCTCAGTTTGCTGCAGTCCATTGATGCTACGGCGAACACCAAGTGGCCGGTTGGATATTTACTTTTGGTTTGTTCAGGTAGAAGCTCTCACGTCTGTTATCTTGGGAACCCAAACCCGAAGTTATTGATTTTGATTGACTATCGTCAGCCACGGAAACCACTGCTCACACTTCTTGGGGCAACAGCTTACAGTGAAGCCCTGTCGATTGGTTGTGCACCCACAATATTACCAACAACCAGACTCCTTGAGCAGCACAACCATGATGATTTTCTGTATGTTGAAAGTGCAGGTGGACGTTGGTCCTTACATTGTGGACCTTACCAGTGCACTTCAAGCAGTTGCTTGTGTTGTTTACTGAGAACCTTGAGTGAAATCAGAGAATGCCCTTGGCATTGTACCATGGCACAAGATACTCAACATCATTTTACTGATGCTCACCTTATTGGGGTAGATGGTGGAAATGGCAAGGCCAATGTTATTGGGTACATTGGATCCTTACCGTTACACACTCATCTGATTTTGATTCACATTATTCCAGAGGCTAAGCTGGTTGAATGTGGTGCCAGGATGGGTTATCTTGGTGCCTCCTTTTTGATTTATTACCATCTCCCTAGTGGAGCTGGTCCACCTGACTCACTCGAATCGCTCTCATCCCCTTTTCGCAATGCTCAACTACCTCTATGGCTTTTCCAACACTTTCTTGTGAGAACGGCTGGTCCTAAAGAACTTCTTGACACTTGGCTCCTACCGAGGAGTCTTTTGGATTAATGAGTACTCTTGGGAGCTGTGATGCTTGGGTCAGCCGTTCCATTAAGAGAGTATTTCAGCTCTTGCTTAAAGATGCCTTTACTTCCAGATTCGGGTACAATGCACCCCGGCATACCTTACTCTTTCGTGACTTGGCCTTTTTGCCTCATGTGATACAGACTGACCTACCATGGCGCAGAATCCGTCTTGAACTTGTTCGCTCCTTTTTGGATATTGACAGTCGTAGGTGGGGACACTGCTTGCATGCTCCCCACTCTCTTGACCGCTCCTCTGCTCGATTGGTCGATATAGGGAATGCTCTCCTTAATTACCGCCTCAGCATTCAACAAACGGTTCCTACCAGGATGAAGGTATTGTATTCATGGAACTTGGACAATTGGCATGCTCCAAAACAGCCCAAGCGGGATGTGACAGTTGCAAGAGGCACTTGGTGCGTCCTACGGGTCCAGAGAGAACAATGGCCCCTCCTGAAACATTGATGGCTCCTTTCAGGAGTACCTTTCCTACTAATGGGACTGTATGCGCAGCTTGTGGCTGTGGTGACAATACAATTGGACATTGGTCACGATGGTGCATTGTACCTTTGCTTGTTGCATGGATCCTAGCCCAACCGGGCCATCCTTGGGCCACCCTCAATGATATTGCTGTTAACTCCCGGCGTACAGCCACAATCTGTACCTTAGTTCTGGCGGCTTTTCGCCGATTACTACGGCAAGAAGGGGCGTTTGTCCATCAGGTGCGCGGTGAACCCAAGTCAGTTGCGTGGTGGTGTGATATTTTGATTGAGTCCACCTGCCATGACGCTACAAAGGAGCTTGGTGTCCCTCTGATGCATCCTCGTACCAATCGAATGCATTGTCTATTGCATGCACAACTGATTGACACTGTACGTGTGTTGCCTACAGACATCGCGACCATGCACCTGCCTCCGGTAGTTAATATCAGCCTCCAGAACGGCAGAGCTGGTGATCGGTTAGGTGTGATTGCAGTGGACAGCATCCACAGTGCTGTGTTTGGAGAGATGAGTTATGCCCCATCTGAACGACGAAAGAATGTCAGTCTGGAGTATATGCACTGTCAGTGCGGCGAGTATCATATCCATGTTACCCTTACTGAACATGTTATGAGTGGAGACATCTTGACTCCTTGCAGTTTTGGACCCCCCAAAATTTTTTGTCAGTTTGATGGATCGGCACATCGAGCGAAAGCCATAGGAGGTGCTGGTGCTGCGATGTACGTCCTCTCGGAGCAAGGCTTGCAACTTCTTGATTGGAGCTGCTTATCTATCCCAAAGTGTCCTGATAACATAGTTGCTGAGGTATTAGGTGCTGATCTCTCCTTACGACTCTATGAAAGATACGTTCATGGGTGTCTCTCCCACAACATTGTCCCGCTCCCATTGGATCGCATTCAAGGAGATATTCAACCCCTGCTCAGTCACTTACGTTTCCAAACTCGATTCCGACGCCCTGATCTTATTGCGGTCATCAACAGGTTTCATGCTAAGAGAAGTCGGCTTGCTCCATCGTCTGCTACTGAATATAGGCCCAGGGAAGCCAACTTTGTTGCAGATTATCTTGCTGGGCGAGGCTCTGCCTTTCTCCTTCATAGCATAGAAGCTGTTGCTGCATTCCAAGGTATTACGGAACATGATATCGACCCGCCCTACGAGTTGTTGTTGCAACATAATGCCAGTATCTTTGGCAAACATGCAGCGGGTAAAACCATCTTGGTCCTAAGAGAGGCCTCAGCCTGTTCAGCCCTGGCGCTTTCCAAAGTAGTGCCACAGGTAGATGAGCAAACACAGCGTCTCTTGTGCGATCTAGCACTGGCCACCCAAAAATTTTCACGTCGTCACGTCGTTGAATATGTTGCTGCTGCCACGGATGGCCAAGGGCGACTTTACGCCAAACAATCCTGTGCACAGTACCTCCCCAAACCGGTGAGGGCATTCATCTATGCCCAGACACATCAAGAAGTTGACATGGCAGGAGCACATTATGAATTGATCCGTCGTTATGTCAACTCCAGCAGTCTTCCACACATCGAAGTGCTGCGGACTGCCCTTGCCACGATTTGGGGAGAAGACTGCTGCGTAGGCGGTGAAAATATCATTAAGATGTTCCCGGTTCGCGCGATTAATGCAGGTGCGCCTGCCACCTTGCGCTTCTTACAACAACATTGTTTGACAGTTGCAGGATTTGTCAGCACGGTTGCCTTTGATCTTGATGCTGCGAAGGTTGTCTGTGCCGATGCTGTGCTCCGCCACCGCGCTGATTTGCTAACTACATACACGAATCGTTATTTTTATGCCTGCGAGTACCTTGAGATGCAAGTTATGAGTAAGTTTGTCAAGGCAATTCAGATGAGATATAGATGTGCATCCATTATTTGGCTGCATGATGGGGTGTGGTTAGATGTGGTTGTTAGTTCAGCGGATATTGCAAAAGCTGAGGAAGAAGCGGTTGAAGAGGTCTTTCCTAACAGTACTCATACTGAACGACTCTTTCGCACTCGCAGTCTTGCTACTGATTACTCTCAGGCTGTTGAGCAGTTTTCTAACACACCCACGGCTACTTATATCTTTCCTGCTCACCCCGTTCCTAAGAACATCACGAAAGAAACCAGCAGCCGTCTTTCACGACCGCCGCCACCATAGTGAGCATGATGAGGTTTACCATGCACGGATGAGAAAGCGAATCCGACGTTTTTAGGTTCAAGGGCTTTGGTTAAGTGAAGTTGGTCACTGATACCTTTGCCCCGTAGGACCCAAGCCTCGTCAGTTTTTGGTGTTTGCCATGGCGGAAGTTAGCAACAAGCGTTGCAAGGGAAGCAGCAGTTCTGACGCCTTCCTTTCTGGGGAGTCAACTAGACCTGTAGGGCGCCCCTCAGTGGACAGGGTGTATCCAACAGGTATGGGTCTGCGACCAAAACCTTGCCCTCGGTCACACAATGCAACCGCTATTACCACCCGGGACGATAGACCCATACAAGGTCCTGTTGACAGATGCTTAACAATTGTCCGAGCTATGAATACTGATACTGCTGATGATGACAGAGTGGATCCTGGTGATCCTATAGATGCGTCTGTCGGTGCCCAGAACACCTCTACCTCTGACCCTGATATGGGTAGGCAGGAGCCCCGCCCTGGTCAGTCTGCCAGCAGGAACAGAGCGCAGTCAGGGTGGGATGTGTTGCCCTTTGTGCCCAAATGCGGGATGCCTTGCCTCACGTGCGGTGCTTCCTGTAATCGCACCCTGGGGAGGCACTTCATCAGATTGGCCGATGACAATCCTGCTCACCTATGCTTTCATCATGATCTCCATGAGCTATATGGTGAGTAAAAGTGGACAGTCCGAAGGGAATTCTCCTGCCTGGTGATGTTAGTGGGACGTTATAGGAATGCTTGGTAGATATTTGTTTAGCTTGTGTATGCACCTCCGGTGTACTCCTGGGCACGGTGATGCCCTGGGGTCCTGCGTTTCATCCTTTCAACAGCGAGAGCAGTGCTGGTCGCATCAAAATAAAGGAGCTCGCTAGATCTTGCTGCAGGGTTCATACCTGGTATTCCGTTTAGTAGCCTTGCTTTCTGGTTAAGCATTGACTCCCCTTTGGCTTGGTTTTGGCTCAGGGTTAGTCTGTGTTGATGGCTTAGTTGAAAGGAAGTTGGTCCTTTTCTTATTATGGGGCGTAAAGGGAAACGTGTTCATGAACAATCCGCTGGGAGTTCGACTCCGGCCTATGACTATGAAACTATCCGACTTATCCCAGCACAGAAGCAAGATGCTACGGGAACAGGATCCTCTCTACCTTCGGGGATTTCGGCCCCTCCTGGGCTAGACCCTCCTGAAAGCAAAGCTGATACTGCTAGACCACCGGTTGGACCAAGCGCGTGTCCCCTGAGTCAGAAGTGTCAGTACTGTCCCTTGCCCTGCTGCCGATGTGATTCTACGCATGTACTTCATCGATGTAAACAGCATGTCAATTGGTAGCACTCTGGCTCAAATTTTTTTCGATCAGAGCAGTTGGGCTCTCGTCGTTTTCTGATTAGCTCTCGTCGGTTGCTATCTCTGTTTGATGGCTTCTCCTCTCCCTTTTGAAGAGCTTTGGCATTCCGCTCTGGTGAACTATGGTTTAGAGAGGCCATCTGAGGATACTGAGATTCATGTCTTTCGAGTGATTCTACAGACGTCCCTCGATAAAACAGCATGTACACGCTCGGTTACCCCTGCAGGCCCTATGAGTGATCCTGTTCAGACTCTAGAGCAAATTATTGAAGCTTGGTGGGACTTGGAGGTTGAAACGCAAAATCACTCATGGAAGCTGACTGCTGTCAATGGTGCCCGTTCGGGATCCCTTTCATCTGCAACGCCCCCATGGTGTGTTTGAAGTGATATGGGGGCATAGATGCTGGATCACAGCGCTTGCCCTCCCAAAGTGGATCAACTCCTATCATTGTGTTGGTCTCCTTCAAAATGCATGTGGGCCAATGCTTGCACAAAGCTGTGCCATGTGGTGCGATGACAGCCGTCTTAGGGAGGAGCTGGTGGAATGCCATATCGGTTCTTTCGTCCAAGTGCACATGAGACGGTTTTCTGTGATTTGATACGCCTTGACCTTCAAGCAGCGTTGCAACGATCCATTGACACTCTGCACCTACCGGTGAAGAGACTTCAGGATGATCATGTGATGATGAAGGTGTTCGTCCCGCACGGGGTTACATGCTACTCGGGCACTTCCTATACGTGTAGTACGCAATTTGAGAATTGGCAATCCACACTGATTGAATCAGGCAAACGAGCTTACCCTGGTAGGAATCCGGAGACAATGATCTTCCACAGGGTCCACTCAGCCATTGCCGAGGTAAGCCCGCTCTTTGATCCGATCACCAATCATTTTATCCTTTCTGACTCTGATGAACAGGAGTGTACACGAACAGTTGTGTTCGCTGTCTTCACGTCAAGATATGAGTTCTTTGGCGCCTGTCATTGGACTCGAGTGACCAAAGTTTGGGACATTCTTGATTTATGTGGAGGTAACAAGGGGTGGGTGGTTTATCACAACAACCAGCGACTTGGACACCACAAGGTGTCAGTCCATCATGGCGATGTCTTTGCTTGTTATGAGCGCAACAATTGCAACACCCCCTTTCAAGCTGATCGAGTTGAGCATGATGCAGCCATGGAGAGGGTTGCCAATGCCCTTGCACCGGAGCCCAGTGAAGCTGTTGAGCCTCTTGCGTCTGAGCTCTTATCTTCTGACGCTGTCGGCGATGACAGCCATGTGGGTACTGCTACATTTGAGCAAACAGGGGATCCCCTCCTCCTGATCGGTAGAGCCAGTGGTCAACGCAGCCAAGGTGACCCTGCAGATGCGTTATATCGAAGTCCTTTTCAGTAATTCTGTGGCTTGCGACTATATTGCATGCTGCTTCGTCGACAAAAAATGTGCCTTGTCACCCGTGTTGCCTTTTGCAGAGTTGCGTGCTCCTGGACAGTTGCTCGGGTTGTCATACATCCATCCACGTTATGGTGCGTGTCCGATTGACCCGCACTTATAGGCTCAGGCAGTGGTTGAGCAACAGTTGGGTTGCCCTATGCTTCGGTATCTCTCTGAGACTACAGAGGAAGAGAGGCTGCATGTCAGACGGGGTACCATTGATTTGCTTGAAGGCCACTTGAAGATGCGATTTGTTGCACCAGGGGATTGGATTCGCATCAAGTTTGACCTAAAGCCTTTAGTTCGGCAGGCTTGTGGTGAGGCCTATCTTTGCTCAAGGCAGCAAGCAGGGGAACTCTTGAAGATGGTCTATTTTCGACCCATGTGTGCATTGTGTGACACATCGCTCCTCAGCGTATTTCACCAACTTCAGCTGTACCTGGGTAGGAGATGTGCTCTTGACATTCCGTCACAGCATCTGACGATACAACTCCCTTGTCGAGTGCCTGTTGGTGAACGGTATTCACTGTTGGACCTGTATTTTGCCTGTGCTACAATGGACACGAATAGGGACGTATTCCTTGATGACCACAGGGTCTTGCAGCTGGTCGTAACCACGTCCCCACCATCCCCGTCGATAACGTGGGAAGGGGAAAAGTGCCTTGCTTTTGATTGACGCATTTGCTGGCAATGAGTAATAGTGGGTGATTTGTGGTCACCATCGATTCAACCCGGTCCATGGGCAAGCTTGCAAAGTATCTCCTGATGCTCCGGGATTAAAATGACTAAAAAGGCGCGGAGAGAATTTGTCTTCTTCGGGTGTTTGTAACCGTGTTCATGTTTGACTTTGATTCGCTGTTTGTTTACGTAGTCATGAGTGAGTAACCATTGATGTGAGTCATGTGCCTTTGTCCTTGATGTGTGACCGATGCATTTTGGCTCGTATCTAGTGCATCGACGGACAGTTGGGTCCGCTCACTCCTATCGGCAGATAGTTGGTTCTGTCCTTTACGTACTTGGTGACATGGGTGATCAGGAGATAGCATTTGACAATGCTGATTGGTCGGAGGACTCAAACATGGGTGAATGTGATCCAGGTGCCCCACTGACTGATCAGGCTAGCCCAGACAGGAACCTAGACTATACGCATGCGGACTTTGCATATAAGCTCAAAGTGCAGATCCTTCCTAATGATCAGGAGAACCGTGGGGAATTCGACGTTGGGGTGGATTTCCGCATTGGGGATCCCAATGTTCACTTCCGAGCTGCTGCTGCAAAATCATATGAAACTACTGAGGATGTTGGCAAACCGGACTGGAGCCTCTTGTTTGGCTACATTCTTGCCAGGATCAGCCACCTGCGGTTCCTTTCTACAGTGTATGTCCTTGTTGATAACCGTGATCTCACCAACCTGGACAATCCTGACCCCTCATTACAGCATTGGCCTGCAGTGGCAGCCTGGTGGTCCAGCTGTGCTCGCATGCAGGGCCCTCCTCGAGAGCTCTGTGACGTGGTTTTCTGCCCTGTCAGCCAAGCCAGTGGTCTTCACTTGGTCCACCATACATGGGCAGGCACCTTCGTCCTGGCAGCCCTCTGCCTGGTCTTTCCTGGTCTACACATTGTCCTCCTTGATAGCGACTGTGTACCTGTCACGCTTTTTGAAGTTGAAGATTTGTGGCAAGAAGCACGGCGTCTGCAGCATAGTGGGTTCCCCGGTCCGGTTCCAACCAGCAGTTGGGCTGGGGGATTGAACTCGGACCAGGTGGATCAGACGACTTTGCCTGAACCGAAACCACAAGGTGTGATCCTGGTCACTGAAGTCAATGCAGGGTTTGCTGTCCTACGGGGCTCCAATCATGCTCCTCTGCTACTTGAGGCAGACTGGCAGAGAATACCACTCAACTCGGGCGAATCCCATGAGCCTGTTATTCGCGAGTACAGGGAGCTGCGTATTGGAAGGTGGTCTCCACAATGGTTTCAAATGGGAGAGATGACAGGGACATGACACCATCGGAGTGCCAGGCTTGGATCCAAACTGGGTTGGCGCTCGCACCCTTCTGTGGACATGCAATGGACACTTCCCTGGATTGGGCCGTTGCCTGGTCATTAGTTGGGGAATGGACGACTCGCACTATCTTCCTCCCCCCTAAAAAAGAATGGCCAAGACAGGGACACCCAAAGAATCTCTTACCACCATATGAACAGCGGTCTGTACCCATGCTCACTTGGGCTAGAGCTTGTTTTGAGCAAGGCTCTCTTCCCTCGCTGCTTGCCCTTCCTGGGGATGCCTCCTTACTGGTCCTCCCGGGTGATGGCATGTTCCAAGCGCAGCAAATTGTCGATGGCAAATGTCGCCCGGTGATTCTACATTACATGGTTATGGAGGTGCCAAGAAGGAAATGCCTGACAGTCTTGCGGCTTTGGCAAAGTTTGGTTGGATCCCTATGGCAGTAGCCATGGTTGGCTCGGCATCATCCGCGCCGTTATGGACTGGACAGGATTGGCGACCAATACTTGGTACCTCGGTGGACACCAGAATCCTGCCGCCCCATTTGTCCAACAAGGAAAGCCTACTCCTGCTCAGTCAGTGGATCCGCATCCCACGCGATGACCTCCACATTAGGCACGCCACTAACAGTTGGCTGTCCCCTGACAAAGTCAAAGTTGCTCTCGGTCCTGATTGTGATCTATCACCGCATCCAGCTCGAGAGGTACCTCTGGATATCAGCATACCCTACATTGATATGCTCCTTGGACCCCAGAAACCTGCCCGAGGCCAGCCTAAACAAACTACCAAACGAGAAGAGTCGAATACACTTCCTGCTCCAGAAGAGGTGTTGGTGACGTTGCGATTGCAGGTGGACAGTTGTGGTCCATCCGATGTGTCTGCTCTTATTCAGATTCTGCTCGGTGGAACTCCCATCAGGTGCAGAAACCATCATCTTTGGATCCAAGCAGTGCAAGATTACTTTGATGATGTTCCACTCTGCGTTCCCTGTTGCCAACTTCTTCAGTTTGTGTGTGTAACAGCTCCTCAGCATGGGTGCAAAGTTTACTTGGCCACACCGGATGGGAGCTCTCATAAAGGTGCGTGGTACCTGAGCGGTTGGCTCGTACCTACTGCAGTGCTGCTCTGGACAAGTGCCCCGACATCCCTTATGGTGAGGTGCACCATTTGCAGGGGAGTGAGGGTGACGAAAAGCACTCCTTGGTGTTCCAGAACATCTACCATATTGGAGATACCAAGAGTGCCCAGGAGCTAGAGGTCTTTCTCCGCATGTCCCGCGAAAGACTGCGGTTGTGCTGTGGACTCCAGTGCACTGACCTAGGTTGCATCCCAATGGGCCTCGTCAGCGCCAGAAACTCTATCATGCAGCTCTCAAACTGTTATGGTTCGCCATTGGAATCGAGAATGTTCGTTGTGAAAATGCGGCACAGGTTGCTTTACATGCTGCCATCCGGCCACTTCTCTGCCTTGAAGACGGACATGTCCTGGCTACGTTAAGTGCTATTGTACTTGCCTTGTGTGAAGGGCGTACTGGCTTGGCAATCAGTGGTGTCTTTGGCGCTGGCAAAACCCGATCAGTTGCTGTTTTGCTGGCTGGATTATTGGTCTTTGATGCCAGCCTTAAGCTGATGGTTCTCACCAAAGAAAATATCGCAGCCCATGCTGTCGCTGAACACCTTGTGTCCTTGCAGATGCCTGATTACCTCCAAGAAAAGATGGGGCGCCTGGTTGGGTACTATGAACAGAACCGCAAGGGCTCATACACCCCGTTGGACATCCTTCCTTCCAATCGGAACCAATTCCTCCGACAAAAGTCGCTCCTCATTGGATGCGGAGGTGGTTTTCAGCAAGAATGTAGTCAGCAATTAAGCCCGGTGGCTGACTGGATGGGTAGCATTGATCTGTTCCTTGAGGATGAGGGACAGCAATACGGCAATATGGAAGAGGCTGCCACGGTAGCAAGAACTCCAGCTACCTGTTTAGAGGTGTGGTCTGGTGACCACAGACAAACTCCAGGTGGACTGAAAAAGAGTCAGGAGGCCAAAGCATTTAGAAAGAAACTCACTAAACGCCCCTTGGCTCTTCGTTGCCAGACTCAGTATATCCAAGCCCGATTTTGGGAAAATAGTACTGCGTTACCCAGATTGCCCCAAGGAGTCATTTGCGTGGAAGCTTCGGCACCTCCTGATAGATGGCTCCGCTGCCATAGATCCTGCAGTTGGGCAGTTTTGGCATGAGCTCATCGGAGACTCTCCTCCATGTCTATCTACAGAAATACAGCGTGCTGCCTTTGCCATCTTGTGGATGGGTCTACGTGGCGAAAGAGAAGGCCTTCCTAGCATGCTTGCCACATCTTTTGCTGAAGCAGCCGGAGTGTCTGGTCGCCAAAAATGGGGATTGGTGCTCTCCAGCAGTGCGAGGGTCTCTCAGGTTACATATCAAACGGTTGTTGGAGTAAGATACCCAGAATTGGTCACCTTCAATGGAACTCAGTGGCAGTTTGGCAAGTATGTCCAACAGGAAAAACCGCTGCCAGGTGGCTTCTTCCCTATTTTTTGGGATGTCCCACGTGCTAACATACATGCTGTTGAAGACATTGGAGCGGTGGTAGACTGGGTAACGGAACGTTGTGAGTTTCAGGCTGACGCTAAGTCTAACTTGGCGGTGCTGCATAACCGCAATGATATGACCAATCTCTTCCGTGCCAGCAATTGGGTATCCTCTTCCAATGACTCCATTGTTTCCAGGGGGGTCACCACTTGTGCTGGAATGACGGCCCACACGGTCCTTCTTGCCCAGACGAAAGTGGGGTTCCTAACAGGAGGTCGCAAGAAGTCATTCCTCCTGCTATCTGAAGATGAGCAAATGGTGCAGCTGGAGGAAGCCTATGCTAGGGCAACTGTTGCCATCACCAGAGCGAGATCACTCTGTCTCATCATGGGTCCCCTTGACATGAAAGGCCTCTTGGGGGCAGCTACAGTAATGGGTACACTCATGTATGGTGCTGGGCATGTCTGGGCGGGCCAAGCCCATTTTATCTTCATGATGGTGAACTCTCTCGTTCGCCGCCAGATGAGACTTTCATTCACATGCTCCAACAGAACTGCCGCCTGTCTGGTCCGCACTTCCCTCCCCCGGCAATATTGTGGAGGCATTGCAGGATTATGTCACGCACTATTACAAAGTTCGTCGTTTACACCTCATTGTTGTTGACTTGTGGCGGCCTTGGAAGTACAACACTGCCCGAGCTAGAGAAATCACTGACCAGCTTTGGCGTATTTCTCATGGTGACGACACACATCGGGTGAGCCCATTCAGGCCTGATGGCCCAGAGCCGCCACTTCGGTGCCGTCGATTTGCATATGGATATGCTCTGGATGGTTCCGAATGTCCGAGTTACCTGGTGTGGCCTCAAAGGGATGGGCAATCCTATACTCTTTTGGATACCTCCACAACCGACACGCTTCCTCTGAATCATGATTTCTTTCGCCCATTGGGTATGGAACATTTCTATGATTCGTTCGCACTGGTGTCTCAGATTAGTGTCCGTAGGGAAGCTCTGCAATTGTTTGGCTTGCGAGAAGATGAACTCCTGCCTGACCTGCATATTACCAGAGATGGGGTGTTGCGTATTGGGCTTGGTGCCCATCAAGAACATCGTGTCAACCATGTGGCACGGGCAACTGACCGGACTAAAGTCTCGGCGGATGTTATTCAGCTGGCTGCCCATGAAGAGGATCCTGCGCCTGAACAGGCTATGTCGGAAGGTGATGCCAGTGACTCTGACGGGAGTGAAAGTGCGAGCGACTCGGAACAGAATGACCCTCCTTCTTCGCTGGTGGCTGATGCAGAACAGTATGAGCTCATGCAAATTGCTTATGCTGCTGTGGGCAAAGACTTCACTGGCAATGAGGATCTCATTGGGTCGGAGTACCGCAAGCTCCAGAAATTGGAGATGGTTCCAGAGAGATGGCCATTGGCACGGTTACTTCTCGCTGCAAACATGTGTGGATCACCTCGATGCTGGTGGGAAGTTCAGGCGTACTAACCCCTCAGACTCACTTCTTTCCCTTCACCATGTGGCTAAGTGTCTGACCATGAAGCTGGCTGTATATTTGGCCAAAGAGGTTGCCGCCATTCTCAGAGCGGTTCTGACACATGAGACCAAGAAGCTATACAATGACAGTACAGTGCACTTACTTTGCTCCAATTATTGGGTACAGCCGATTTACCAGGAATTACTGCACTCATCGTCTCGATACAATGCTACCAGGGAAGGAGAAAGAAAACGACCCAGCAGTGGCTTGGCACGGGTTGCAGCA
>DF243622.1:1727-37166 GCA_000507305.1 Breviolum minutum Mf 1.05b.01 | reverse complement strand
CAAAAACGGGAAAACACCACGACGGTTTTGGGCCCGCTGGCAAAAACATGTTCTTTTAATGCTGTTCTTTCTTCGTTGTTAGCTTGACAGCTTGACAGCAGCTTGCACGCTGCGAAAGCTGCGAACGCCGCGAACGCTGCGAAAGCTGCGAACGCTGTGAAAGCTGCGAACGCTGCGAACGCTGCGAACGCTGCGAACGCTGCGAAAGCTGCGAACGCTGCGAAAGTTTCGCAGCTTTGGAGCTTTCACAGCTTGAACGTTTGGTAGCTTTCACAGCTTTCACAGCTTTCATAGCTTTCACAGCTTTCACAGCTTTCACAGCTTGGGAGTTTTAACGGGACCGTCCTGAGTACACAATGTAAACATCTCTACGAAACAAGTCTGTCGGCAACATGGTTCAGACATATGCATACTTGGAACAATTGTTGAAATACTTTTGCATTCAAAAGAATCATGTAGAACCAGGAAGTTTAAAATCATGAGGGGGGAAAGAACTGCTGGCAAATGTATCAAAAAATTCTACAAAAAATAGCAAGAAGAAAAATCATATTCACAGAACCTTTTGTTACTGTAAATACAACTATATATTTCAGAAAAGGTGTTTGTACCAAACATGACAAGCAAACATATCAGCAAACACTGCCCAAGAAACAAAAACATGTGGCAAAACTGGTGTCTGATGTATTGTGTAAAAAAAAGACATGTTTTATATTTGGAAAATGCAATTTTTGAGGAACATTGCCTTATCAAATTATCTTACAAAATGTGCCCACAAATGCCACCAAGAACATTACTTGTGCACATGAATACTTGGATATCATTGTTGGACTAGCACATGAAGGTAGCTTGAAGAGGGGAGTAGAAATCTTACCTTCAATGAAATCTCCCCTTGATCTATTGATGTGCTGGGATTATATTTTGTTATTGATTCATATGTTTGATCAATAGTGTACCTTCAAAAAATGTTTCTGTTTCAACACTTCATTCAAAATACCATGAAATATGTCACTAAGAATGTCATGAACAGATTTGCGTCACAGGCATTTTGTCAGCAGTTGTCGTCAACATTTTTTGGGGGGGCATACTTTTTGTACATAGAGGATTTTAAAATCTCAATGGCTTTTGGGGCCATGATTTGGGCTTGGATAAGCAGCTGCAGTGCAACAATTCATGTGTTTTTTTGTTTGTTTGGTTGTCGTATTTTTTGTCATTCATTCCTGTTTTTTGAGGAAAACATCTTATTGTTTTTTCTCACCGCCCCCCAAACATGATGTGATCAAATTTGATCAAATACATGTTTTTGATCAAATTTGATCACAAATGATTTTTCTTTTCCAAGGAAAACATCTGATTTCTTCCAGTGTTTTTTCCTGGTGGGTAACAAAAATACTACTCTTAATTTCCAGGAATTGTCCATGGAGTTTGGATGGAAACTTTTTTGGGGAGTGAATGCACTGCTATGAAACCTCTTTGTTGCAAAAGTTTTGAGACCAAGGATTTGAGATCTTCATGTCAAATTTTCCGATTTAAGGATTTGATTTTAAGACCAATATTTTTTCATTCAAGGATTTGGGATCTTCATATCAAAGATTTCCACTCAAGGACTTGAGAGCTTCATCTCAAGATTTTCCCCTCCAAGATTTGATTTGACAATCTCATTTTCCAACTCAAGGATTTGAGCCCAAGATCGCACAGTTTACCACTGAAGCGTTTAAGATTTTGCACCTGAAAATTTTCAACTCAAGGAATTTAAGGTTTCCTCTCAATTCTTCGTACTTAAGGATTTGAAATTGAGATCTCAAGATTTGAGGTCTTCATTTTTTTCCAATCCAAGGACTTGAGATCAGGATCGCACATTTTACCAAATGAAGGATTTGAGATGGTCATCTCAAATTTTCCAGTAGTCACAGTTTTCCTACTTGAGGATTTGATTTTAAAATCTCAATTTGTCTAAGCCAAAGAATCTGGAAGTATCAAATCTACGTACCAAAATGTTCAGGTTTTCAGAATTTGTCTAAAAACATGTGGGTGTGTAAAGGTGTGTGGTGTAAACAGGAAATACTCATAATAACTTTTGTTTAGCTAAAGAGCTCCCACAAGCATTTGTACCTGAAAAAAGCATTTGCACCAAACATCTGAAGATATTTGAAGACAACAATTGGTGTAATTTGAAAATATATTCACAAAAGTATGTGCCAAAAAACCATTTAGACAAGATCACTTGTGTGACACAGCGCTGGAATATGTCTAGTGAATGCAAAACATGTGCAAGTAACAAAGTCAAAAGTCCTTCTCTGAGAATAATGCCGCACAAAACTTGACTTGAAGCCATTGAAAATGGACAGCCTGATGAAAACCCAGTTCTTGGTGACAGATGTTGGGCAATGTTTCCACCAAACAAATGCCAAACAAGTTAATTTCTGGCCTGAAAAAAAAACAAAAAATTGTAAGATATTTGTAAGGTTTTTATCTTACAAATTTTCATTTGTAAGATTTTCAGTTTTTTTTTTTCAGGGCCAGAAAATCTCAAAAATCCAAACATGTTCAATGGTTTCAGGTCAGATTATTTGTGCGGCATTATTCTCAAGTGTTTGCCCTTACAGGGTATGACTTTTGATTTTCACACTTCCACATGTTTTGCATTGGTTTCCAGCGCTTTTTTGACATGTCTTTGTCTCACAAATGTTCTTGTCTAAATGGTTTTTGGCGCACATTTTTGTGAAAAAAAAAATATATATATTTTGAATTACACCAGTTTTTGTCTACAAATCTCTTCAAATGTTTGTTGCAAATGCTTTTTTTTCAGGTACAAATGCTTGTGGGAGCTCTTTAGCTAAAGTTATTATGAGTATTTCCTGTTTACACAGCACACCTTTCCACACCCACATGTTTTTAGACAAAGGTTTTCTGAAAGCATTTTTGGTACGCAGATTTGATACTTCCAGATTCTTTGGCTTAGACAAATTGAGATTTTAAAATCAAATCCTCAAGTAGGAAAACTGTGACTACTGGAAAATTTGAGATGACCATCTCAAATCCTTCATTTGGTAAAATGTGCGATCCTGATCTCAAGTCCTTGGATTGGAAAAAAATGAAGACCTCAAATCTTGAGATCTCAATTTCAAATCCTTAAGTACGAAAAATTGAGAGGAAACCTTAAATTCCTTGAGTTGAAAATTTTCAGGTGAAAATCTTAAACCCTTCAGTGGTAAACTGTGCGATCTTGAGCTCAAATCCTTGAGTTGGAAAATGAGATTGTCAAATCAAATCTTGGAGGGGAAAATCTTGAGATGAAGCTCTCAAGTCCTTGAGTGGAAATCTTTGATATGAAGATCCCAAATCCTTGAATGAAAAAATATTGGTCTTAAAATCAAATCCTTAAATCGGAAAAATTGACATGAAGATCTCAAATCCTTGGTCTCAAAACTTTTGCAACAAAGAGGTTTCATAGCAGTGCATTCACTCCCCAAAAAAGTTTCCATCCAAACTCCATGGACAACTCCTGGAAATTAAGAGTAGTATTTTTCTTACCCACCAGGAAAAAACATTGGAAGAAAACAGATCTTTTCCTTGGAAAAGAAAATCATCTGTGATCAAATTTGATCAAAAACATGTATTTGATCAAATTTGATCACATCATTTTTGGGGGGCGGTGAGAAAAACAATAAGATGTTTTTCTCAAAAAACAGGAATGAATGACAAAAAATACGACAACCAAACAAAAACAAAAAAAACATATGAATTGTTGCACTGCAGCTGCTTATCCAAGCTCAAAGCATGGCCCCAAAAGCCATTGAGATTTTTAAGAAGGGACAACAGATTATATATTGAAGTTTTTGTTATGCACCTTTGTTTTTGGGGGCAAAAAAACAATATGCATGTTGTCTGGAGGAACCCCAAAAAAACATCCACATGTTTCTGGAAAGCACAAATTTTGCCGAAGAATGCTTTCCATATGGATCTTTGGGAAGCAAAAAACAATCAAAAAAATACAGTACACATGTTTCTGGAAGGGGAACGTTTTGCTGAAGTTGGCTTACCAAATGGTTCTTGTCTACAAGGAACCCCTGCAAGCTGGTAAGTATAAAATCTGTTTTTGGAGACATGTGTTCCTTTTACTTGTTGGTCAAAAACCAATTCTTTGTTTTGATGGTTACACCACCTTTCAATATGCTTTATGGAAATACAAAAGAAAAAAAGTATAGAGGAAGATGCATCTATCAAAATGTTTCCCCAATAATGGGCCTCTCAAGTTCTTTTTAAGATCAGCTTTCAACTTCACAACCTGACTTTCCAAAAGAGAACACATGTTACATGTTTTCCAAAAAAATATACTTGCAGACTTACAGGGGTGCCTAGTAGACAAAAAAAGGCGCATGACAAACATATATTGACTTAAAAGTGCATGTAAAAATTTCAAGTAACTACGCACACAAAATGTATGTGTTATGTTTGCTTCCCAAAAAAGGTGCATGACAAATATATAAGGTGATTTCTCTCTTTAAAAATCCATGTTGTGGTTGTAAATACTTCCAATCAAGAATGTAACTAGTAATTAATATGCAACTCCAGTCCTAAACTTGCTCAATAAATATGTTCTGAAAAAATCTATATTGTTATTTTGTTGAAAGACGCTAGAACCACAATCCTCCATCCAGTTAAAGTTTGGATGTCCCAAGTGTAAAACTAGAAGCCAACTTCTGAGTCTCTATGTGTGTTTGTCCAGGAGGCACCCTTGTAAGTACAATTTTCAGTTTTTGGAAACATGTGTGTGTTGCAAAACCATGTAAAAAGTTCTAGTGGGAAACAAAAAAAATTGGAAAAAATGATAGAAACATCTTCCTTTGTTTTTTTCTTCCATATGTGTTTGAAGCATGCTGAAATGAATTGATGTTTGACCCAAAACATATATATCCTAGAGGACAAGAAAAATACTTCAAGGGACACATAATGATGCAATTGAAGAGTAAGAATTTGCTATCTTGGGTTAAAAAAAACTATGTTGAGGGAAAAACCTTAAAAAAAAACACTATGTTAAGGTTAAAAGCAATGAAAACACAGCCATGTTAATGGAAAAATAGTGATTCATTTGAAAGGTATGATTTTGATATGTGTAAGGGAAAGTCATGGAAACTGAAATAATGNCACATAATGATGCATTTGAAGAGTAAGAATTTGCTGCCTTCGGTGAAAAAACTATGTTGAGGAAAAAACCTTTAAAAACAACTGAGTATGTCAAGGGAAAAGCAATGAAAACAAAGCCATGTTAAAGGAAACATAGTGATACATTTGAAAGGTATGATTTTGATATGTGTAAGGGAAAGTCATGGAAACTGAAATAGTGACATTTTAGGCCAAAAATAATAATATTTTCAATGTTCATTTCGTGCAATAACAATGATATTTCCTCAATTTTTTTTATAATATTTTTTGATTTTTTTTTGGAAAAAATATGGTTTTTTTGGAAACAATATATTGATATTTTTGGCCAAGATCAAAATTATCGACATTATTTTAATAATATCGAAATATTTTTATTAATGAGATCTCATTATTAATGATCAGTCTCATTTCTTTTTTCGCTACCATACATTAATGATATTGGAGACTTAGGGATTGCGGAGGTCGTCACGATCGACAGCGATTCGGAAAGAGTCGAAGAGGGGCCTTGCAATCAACACGCGATGGCCGTACAGGAAGTGGAAGGTTGCGTCGAGATTTCTGATTCGACTCCGTGGCCAGCTCTGAGAACAGCGAGTCTGAGGACGAGGTTCCGCAGAGGCAGATCAAGTGTCGTAGAAGAAGCTGGACAGGGTCGATGCCTCTAAGGGCAAGTGGTATTTCCACAAGAAGTCGCCGTTGTTGCAAATATGTGTTGTAACGATGATGAATTTACTTTTAGGACAAGAGGTTTTTTCTTTGTGGCAAGATGTTGACAGATAATTATCAAATTATGAGCGAGGCCGAATCAGGCTACGTGCTGNAAAAATATTGATATTTTTGGCCAACATCAAAATTATCGATATTATTAATAATATCGAAATATTATTATTAATGAGATCTCATTATTAATGATCATTCTCATTAAATTTTTCGCTACCATAAAAAAAAATAATAGTGGAGACTTAGGGAAGTGATAAGCGCGAAATACCAGAAATACCACGAAAATCCTGTCCGCCACCTCCGATCTAACACCTGGCCTTTTACCACTACCGTAAGAACCCCGAGTGTTAAACACAGTGTTTGGGAGAAGAAAACACCCTTGAAAAAATCCTTGAAAACCTATTGGTAAACGAGCGAACCTGTTTCTGCTGACAGTTTGTGATAGCATCGTCTCGAGTGTTAGTCAGTGCTAGCGGCCTTGCAACGAACAATTTGCAAGCGCAGGTGGTGCAAGTGCAGAACTGGCAGAACTTGAGTTCCAAATGCCTGCATCCTGCATGAGCTGCATGGGGTCGAACTTCTTCTTGAAGATTCTGTACGAATTCAACTGCCACTCTGCAAGCGCAGTCCCGTTGGTGAGGATATTTCGAAGCTCCGGACTCCAGTGTGATGTATCAGAAAAAAGATTCGGTTCGAAAAAAACGATGCCATCATAGAGTTTGACATCTCTTGGGTTCGCATTCTCAGACAACACGACGGATCCAGCTGAAAGAAGTTGAGATAAACGCACGGTTTCCAAAGCATCAGGTCCAGAGCTCAGGTTACATAAGTTGTGAATATTCAGAAAAACTCGATTCCGTAAACGGCCAAGTTGCACGAGTCCCAGAGTGCCAAAAAAATGCACGTCTTCAAAACCAGAAAAATATTTTACGCCAACGACTTTCATATGCTCCCAACAAGTTTTACGTTGTGGCGTCATGGTACCAATAAAAATTAATTTCAGCTCTTTCATGTCCAAATTTTTCACTTTTTCAAAAACCATTCGATCCATTTCCTCCAGACTGGCCTCCTGCGGCAAAAACCCGGCTGGCACGTGGCGCACCACTGGAGCAATGGGTTCATTTGCCCTTGTGTAATCCCAAACCTCACAAACACTATCATATCGAATGTTCATCGCTCCTTTCTCCCTTCCAGGTTCACTGTTGTAATAAATGCAAGAAACACCACCAGGCAGATACACGTGTTTGCATTTTTTAAAAAAGGTGAACATGTCTGCAAATCCGACAAGAATGAGCACATCCCCGCTTTGTGGCCCCACTGGGAACATGAAATTGTGGTCCGGATGTTGAGCGCTCATTGGAAGAACTCGGTAGCCGCATTCATTTTCTCGCCCCTGCAAGCCTCGTAAAACGGTGTCCCACATGGGCTCGAAAATCCTGGTCTCGAAGTCCCCGCGCGCGACCAAAATGACAAAGATGTGGTAAAGACCGACGCGGCCGCTTTGGACTTCTTTGTTGGAATTGCACCGGATGCCTTGACAACACTTGGCCTCAGAAAAAAAACATATACGTTGTGCGACAACTCGGTTCGCGCCGATTTCGATTTGCGGGGCAAAATGCAACAATTTGCAACAACAAATTCCAGCAACATCAACAACTACAACAGCATCCGTCCACCTTTTCGTCTACCAGCATCCCTCTGAGTTGCTCAACGGTGGTGTTTGCAGTGGTGATTTTGAAGCTCCGTATCTCGGAACTTCGGCAACCAAGCCACCGTTGACAATGTATAAGAATATCTAATACCCTTGTTTTGTTTTTGATGTAAGAGCAAAAATGGGTGTCCTGTTGTCAAAGGAAGTTCGGCACCAAAATTCCGATGTACGAAGTTTTAAAGTCACTACATAATAATACTGTCAAGGACTAGTTTGGAACAGTCAAGGACCGGTTCGGTCAAGTAATGTCATGTTCATAGTTCAACGCAGCAAGTTAGTCATGTCAAGGGTCTCTGTAACAGTCAAAGGGACCGGTTTGGTCAAGTAATGTCATAGTTCAGTGCAGCAAGAGTTAGTCATGTCAAGGGTCACTTCAACAGTAGTTATTCTGAGTAAGTCTTGTTACTTATCGTGGCAGGTGCAGTATTTGGAGACATGACATGACTTTTCGATAGGTAGTCGGGGCACGACATGCTATGTTTTTCCACACAAGGGGCACGGAGCGCGGAACGGGGAACCTCTGGGAACAGGCGGGTTGACGCCCGTTGCTCCGCGCATTGTGACTGACGTTTCAGTTGCGATGAGGATCAATCAATCATGAGAGTGATTTCGCTGGCAGGCGCAGTGTTTGGTGATGTTGGCTTGTCACTTTTGGTGGCAATTGCAATATTTGGAGACATGACATGACTTTCTGATTGGTAGTCGGGGCACGTAATGCTGTGTTTTTTCCACTCACGCACACACAAAAAGGGCCCGGAGGGCGGAACGAGGAACCTCTGCGAACAGGCGGGTTGCGGACTGACGGGTTCATGCTCGGATCATTCGGCCGCGCACTGTACATGACGTTTCAGCCGTCTTCAGAAAGTTTCTCTTAGATTTGCTCCTGTCATTTTTCGTGGCAGGCGCAGCATTTGGTGATACGCAATGTAAATGACGTAGCAGCTGTGATGAAGATCAACCATGAGAATGATTTTGTGTGGCAGAAGCAACATGTTGTGATGTTGGTTTGTCGCTTTTCGTGGCAGGCGCAATATTTGGTGATCTTGGCTTGCCACTTTTCGTGGCAGGCGCAATACTTGGAGACATGACATGACTTTTGATAGGTAGTCTGGGTGTAGTACTTTGTAGAACGGAGTAGTACGGCTGTAGTACTTCGTAGTACACTGTAGTACGGCTGGAGTTCTTTGTAGAACGGAAGTACATTGTAGTACGGAGTAGTACTGGAGTAGTACTTTGTAGCACAGGGTTTTGTACCGGAGTAGTACTCTGCCTCTGCTTGTTGCTGTTTCTCATTTGCCACCGGTTTTTTGGTTGTGATTTGTTGTTGTCGTTGTTGTTGCTGTTGCTGTCGTTCATTGGTTTTTGCGGTTACGTTTGCAACAACTATAGGCAAACCCTTTCTGCACATGGCATCCTCTATATTTTGGAAACTTCCGCACCGCCTTGTGCGGTCCTACTGGTACCGCAAATAGTTTTGGTCACTACTTTAGTGGGACCTTTAGTTATAAGTAATGCTTATAACTAACACTGAGGCTCATACTTATAAGAACAAGTATGTGCACAAGTATGCGTAACTTTTTTAAACCATTGTTTTTGTGATTTTGAAAATGAAAATTATCCCGGCAAGAGACTCCAAACAGTGTAAAAACACAATGCGCTGTATGTGTGACCACTCTATGTGAGCACTCTATGTGTGAGCACGATGTGTGAGCACTTTATATGTGAGCACGATGCGTGAGCACTCTATGTGTGAGCACTCTATGTGAGCACCCTATATGTGACCACTCTATGTGTGACCACTCTATGGGAGCACTTTATGTGTGACCACTATGTGAGCGCTCTATGTGTGAGCACTCTATGTGAGCACGATGTGTGTGAGCACTCTATGTGTGAGCACTCTATGTGTGAGCACTCTATGTGTGACCACGCTATGTGAGAACTCTATGTGTGAGCACGATGCGTGAGCACTCTATGTGTGAGCACTCTATGTGTGACCACTCTTTGTGTGACCACTCTATGTGTGAGCACTCTATATGTGAGCGCGATGTGTGAGCACTCTATGTGTGAGCCCGATGTGCGAGCACTCTATGTGAGCACTCTGTGTGTGACCACTCTATGTGTGAGCACGATGTGTGACCACTCTATATGTGTGACCACTCTATGTGAGCACTTTATGTGTGACCACTCTATGTGAGCCCTGTATGTGTGAGCACTCTATCTGTGAGCACGATGTGTGAGCACTCTGCCAAAAACACCACCACAAATACACCACCACCATGAGCACGAACACCAAAAAGCACGAGAATTACCACGAAAACTCGACTTCAGTTCTTGGGCCGGATGTTGCGGAACACCAAAAAGTACGAAAATTACCATGAAAACTCGAGTTCAGTTGTTGGGCCGGATGTCGCAGCGCCAAAAACGTCAAAAAAGCACGAGTTTTCTTGTAAAAACCTCGTTCAAGAGCATGGCAGAACACCGAAAAGTACGAGAATTACCACGAAAAATGAACATCGAAGAAGTTGAAGAGCCGAAAAAGTACGAAAATTTACAGACGAAACCCGTTTTAGACCCTTTTTCAAGAGCACCGCAGATCACCTAAAAGTACGAGAATTACCACGAAAAATGAACATCGAAGAAGTTGACGAGCCGGAAACCACGGAAATTTACAGACAAAACCCGCTCACCCCGGCCGCGGCCGCCCGGAAACTATACGAGAATTCACAGACGAAACGAACATGTAAGCGCGAAACCACGAAAATAGCGATGAATTCTGCGCGCCACCCGTCCGCCACCTCGATCTAGCCACCCGGCCTTTTACCCTTACCGTAAGAACCCCAAGTGTTACCACACTGTTTGGGGAAAAAACAAAGTTTTTATATAGCTACTTACAGGCTTTTTCCAAATAGACTGTTTTGAGACGTACACATGAATTGTTTTCTATGCTACGCATCCTATTTAATTTTGTTTTGCAATGATTGCAAAATTCGGATCATGCAAACATGAGCGGTTGTCACCGCTACAGTTTCATAGTTACAATGACCGCCTCACGCAATCTCAGGCAGCAGGCAATCACCACCATGGCAACCGTAGAAAGTATTTTCAAAATTAAAGAAATTAGGGATGAGTATCTTTTTCAGCACTGAAGCTCTATAACGTGAATGCACTATTGACCTTTCACAACATACATATCAACTTTTTTCTACAACATAACCAACAATCCGTTCCTTTTTTCTACACATGAGCGGTGAATACCGCTTTTCTGTTGGAAAAGGCAAGCATTCTTCCTCAATCACAATCGCGTTTTCTTTTGATCGCGAGCGGTGAATACCGCTTTCCTTCGTACAGCCCCGCACACACAGCGAGAACTGTGTACGAACAAACATCATTACTTACAATCGGTTTTTTCTTAAACCTATCCCCTGAAAAACATGTAACTCAAATAACCAAATTTCTTCCATTCCACGTCTTTCTTATACGAAATTCTGAAAGAAAACCTTTCAAACAAACTCAAGACAACAGGGGTGATTATTTTGACCCTGTCAAAAACATTGGTGGGGCCCACCCCATATGCTCCCTATGTCATAGGTTCAAAAAGTTATGGGGCCTTAGGTTCAAAACAAAGAAAAGGCTTTAGGTCCCAAGAATTTATGGGGCCTTCGGTTCACAAAATTTATGAGGACCTTAGGTTCAAACATTTTATGGGGCCTTAGGTTCAAAAAAATTATGGGGCCAGAGATCCTTTAGGTTCACAAAACTTATGGGGCCTTAGGTACCCCCATATTTCTAAGGCCTTGGGTTAATAAAATTTAAGGGGCCTTAGGATCACAAAATTTATGGGGACTTAAATTCACAAAATTTATTGGGCCTTTGGTTCATAAAACTTATGGGGCCCTAGGTTGATAAGATTTATGGGGCCTTTGGTTCCTTCGGTTCACAAAATTTATGGGGCTTTGGGTTCTTAAAAATTAAGGGGCCTTAGGTTCGCAAAATTTATGGGGCCTTAGGTTCATAAAACTTATGGGGCCTTTGGTTCATAAAACTTATGGGGCCTTAGGTTGATAAGATCTATGGGGCCTTGGGTTCCTTAAGTTCACATAATTTATGAAGTCTTGAGTTCGCAAAATCTAGGCCATGTGTTGTGTCCACAAAATTTAAGGGGCCTTGAGTTCATAAAATTTATGGGGCCTTAGGTTCATAAAGTTTGTGGGGCCTTACCCTGAAGATCAGATTGAACTATTTTTTATGTTTTAGGTTGTACGCAAAAATAGACAAATAGTTAATTTGAAATTAACTATTAGTTTTTATTTCTGACTATTAGTTAATTTTTGTTTTTAACTATTAATTAATTTTTTGGGGGGTTCATAGTTTTAAGTCAAACTACGAAGATGGGTTCGTAGTTTCAATGCAAACTACCACATGGGGTTCGTAGTTTCAAGGCAAACTACCAAGGGGGTTCGTAGTTTCAAGGCAAACTACCAAGGGGGGTTCGTAGTTTCAAGGCAAACTACCAAGGGGGGTTCGTAGTTTTCTTTCAAAAATATTTCGAAAAATAGTTAATTTTTGGATTGCCTAAAAGGCAAAAAACAAAATTAACTAAATAGTTAAGCCCCAAATTAACACATAGTTAGAAAATAAACTATTTTTGAAGAATAACCTAAAACATCAAAAAAACCTAATCTGATCTTCAGGGTAGGTTCATAAAGTTTGTGAGGCCTTAGGTTCATAAAGTTTATGGGGCCTTAGGTTCAATAATCTTTCTGGGGATTGGGAGGGCTTATCTTTAGATCAGCCCCTTTTTTAATTCCCAAATATATACCCAAAGTTTTGTTCAAAAAAGTTTTGGGCTGATGTATACGTTTCTGGCCATGTCCCAAACCAATCGTATACCATCCGTATACTATCCGTAAACCAATTGAATACCAATCGTATACCAGTCTTATACCAGTCGTAAACCAGCAGTATAACATCCGTATACCACCCGTATACCACCGTTTACTACCCGTATACCAACGTATACCGCCCGTAAACCACTGTATACCGCCAAAAACCAGCCCTATACCACCGTATACCATCCGTATACCAATCGTATACCGTCCGTAAACCAGCCATATACCGACAGATACCATAGTATACTAACCTGTAAGTGTAGATTCTTTTGCACAGCCACTGCGCAATTAGGTAGGTACGTTTGACAGCCACGTAGCTTACTTAGTTGCATGTTTTTGTCAGCGCATGGATTAGTTTCACTAATTCGCTGATGTGTTTTTGGCTCAAGCCACTGTGCTTGACTTGGCACATGCGCGTAGCATCTGCAGCCAGACACATGAAACCAGAGAGCAGAAAAGACAGCTGCTGGCATGCGGCACCGATTCAACATGTCTTGAGTCAGAATCATCGGAGCACCAGTGTGTTCTTGTCCAAACACTTTAGGAAGATGTTCAACAGAGCTATGATGGGTCCGCTGAAAAAAGTTGAACCACTTACAAACCACATTCTTCAAACAACTGTGCTTCTCCTGCAAAGTCTTGTCTGCGAATTGTTCAATGGCACCTTGCATTGTCAAGCTCACACCCCATAGTTCCCAGTGGCCATGCAAAGAACCGCGCCCAGACGATTTCAGTTCTCCTCTGGCGGCTTGCCATCACTTGTCCAAACACGATGCTCCACGGTCACTCCTGTGAACTTGCGCCTGCATGCAATACGATAGCCGTTGGTCCCTACCACTAGCTTTTCCCACTTTTGTTTGACCGGGTACTTGTGGAGTTATAAGTCAAATTATAAGTAAGTTATCTTGATGCTTTCATAACTAATGTATAAGTCAGTTATAACTGTTTCGTAAGTTTTGACATGCTAATTTCGATTTTTTGACATTTCCACCCTCCGTATGTTTTTTTCAACCTTTTTTTACGCCATCAAGAGTGAAACGTGGCGCTGCCCAGCAGAGCTGTCGTTGCGGAAAAGAAACTTTCAGTGGAACGGTTATTGAATGAAAACCTGAAAACCTGCCGCAAGTCCGCGGACAAACAAGATTCACCAACTTTCACACCGCGCAGACAAGCGCGGACAACACAGAGGCCGCCAGAGCAATTTGTACACCCCGCGGACAAGCGCGGACAAGATCTGTCCCTTTCAGAGTCACCAAATGTGAATCCCGCAGACATCCGCGGACAAGAGGCAACTCCTCCAAAAATCCCGCGGACATCCGCGGACATTCCGCGAATGCCATGTTTTCACTCACCACGGACCATGCTGAACCTGAAACGTGTGAGTTCCAACAAATCTGCAGCCCTCCGAAACCAAACCTTCTTCACCACGGAGGTCCACGTCAGATTCTAAGCGGTCAGCCAAGATATATTTCCAATTCTTCCCCAAAATCATACCAAACACAAAATCTAAGAAAAACTTGGACATAAAGATTTCTTATAACTATGCTAACTGCTGCATAACTAGTTTCGAGCCGCTCAACATAACTTAGTTATAAACCTGCTAACCTAGTTATATCTGATCGTTTGAAATCATCCAGTTACAAACAAGTTGTCCCATTTACAACATAAGTTAACAGGTTATAACCCATGTTATTACATGACTTATAAGCATACAAGTCCGCGGTCAAACAAAAGCATGACAAGATTGAAGAGGTGCGACGCCCGACGAACAAGCCCCATCATTCCATCCGCCTCCCCTTCTTCACTGGACAGCGTAACTAGTTGATCGGGTAACTGCGCAAGTGATTTCAGTTGTGTTTGAATGCCAGGTATGCGCAATCCAACATTCACGGCCATGAATCCAGACATCATGCGCCAAAACGTAGCTGATGTTGACCGGATTGATGCAGAAGCGATTCACTGCGAAGGGTACAGTTGTGTCATTGCAACGTTCACGTTGTCGTTGCTCTGCAGCGTCTTCAAGTTGTTTCAATAAACGTTGCGCATCTGTTGCATGTTCCCATACTGTGGGTTCGCCATGGTCAGCTTCGTAGTTTTCACCTTCGTACACGTCATATTCCAATTCTTCGCGCAATAGCCAGTGCTTTACCATTTCTTGAAAAGAAGTGCTATATATGGTTTGTTCTGCAAGCGTTCGTCGCCATAAACACAATCGCCGTAGCACCAATCCATCGGATTCCATTCTTGCCAAAACGATCGCTCCCACATCTTGGCATACCTTTGTCCTGTCGGAACCACTAGCTTTGGCTGTTCTTCCGCAGTGAACTCTGGCACAGCCTCCTGTATTGGTTCCGCACGAATGGCTTCTTCGATGTTCTTGCGCGTTTCTGCAGCTGACACCTGACCCACGGCCTTGCGAAATTCAGCTGCAGAGCCTTATCTCGGGGTCTTGAACTGTACAAAGAAAGTCGCAACAAATGAACACTTTCTGCAGTTTCACATGAACGCTTTCTGCAGTTTCAGATGTTGAGCTCCAGAGCTCACGCTGCCTATGAAACAAAAACAAATCATTCACAGCTTCAGGATTTTGAACATGAGCCCCAAGCCAAAACGTGCACCAACAACAAATCAAAGCATGTTTTCTTCAAATTGCTGCAGAGTCAGGTGAACTATTCTCATACCATGTCTTGCTCAAATTGTCTGCGAAATCTAACAAGGCACCACATACCCCAGCACACCTCTGCGAAGGAAGAAGCCTGCAAGGCATGCACACACACATTACATATTTACCACTTCAGCAGATCCAAATGAACCTAGAATCCACAACTTCACAAAAAAAGACCACTGCGCAAACTCTGTATTGACTTCACACCACTCTGTAACAAAAAACAAAATGCCATCCACCAGATGCCGTTAGTGCACACATGAATTCTTGTTATCCAAATCTATGAATGCATATACACATGTTACATATCAGTCTTTCTCGCAACCAACTGCCTATCAAAAACGAAACCTACCGTCCACAACCTGACCAAAAAAGCCCGTCTGCAAACTCGATATTTCCGGCACACCGCTGAGCAAATGTGATGTCCAAAANCGCGGCCTGATGTTCCCCGAGGCTCTCCACTGAGGCAGCGCCGAAGAAATTGGCCGATCTCACGTGCCACTCGCACGCGGTCGTAAGGCAGCTCACTCTGCCTTCCAATCTCACTCCCAACCAAAGGCTTCTGGGGACTTCCCGAAGCGATAGATGTTCCCACAGCAGACACCACCTCGTACTCAGGATCAGGCAGAGACTCCACCAGCCTCTGACTCTCAAGCTCTACCACACGCCCCTCTAATTGCACCAACTCACCACGAAGCTGCACCACTTCACGGCGCAGATCACCAACCAAAGCCACCAGCTCGTTGACCTTGGAGATGGGCAAGCTCATAAGATCTTGTAGAGGGGAGTTTTTGAATCGCCCTTCTCAAGGGCCACCAGCTTGGATTGCAGCCACACTTTCCAGCTCTCCCTCAACAGTTGCAAAAGGTCCAGGACTGGCCCAATGCACAGTCCAAGCAGCAACCCAGCTACCAAGCTGGGGATGTCTACAGCTTCCCACCGCAGCAGCTGCTCGACGCACACAGGGCACTCGGGACAGCCAACTATGGGGTCAACCGATGCCAGGCCACTCAGCAGCTGAATGAGAACGGCGGACAAAGACCCACTGGCCCAACGGCGAGGGGCTTTTCCATTTAGAGCCCAAATTTCTTGAATGGTACAAAAAGCATGAAGGAACATATATAAATACCACCTGGAAAGTAGATGGCTTGCCCCTCCCATGTATTGGTTTATCATGGCCCCTTACAAATCGCCACCTGATATATTGGATCTATCCCCCCCAGACCGAGGATTCAAGTCACCACCAACATGAGTACATCTTTGGAGCTCGGATCCCAAAGGTAGCTTCGTTTGCCACTGTTACTGGGAAGGGGGTAGTAGATCCAAATGATTTATATATATTATATACCTGTGGACAGAGAGAGAGGTCTCACATGGAATTCAGAACAAATCACGCAAGCTGAGTATATGACGTTCAAAAACTTCCACTTGAATTATATCAGATTTATTGCCCTTCTGCAGTGTACTTCAATCTAGTCAGTGTGCTTTGCGACATGTCAGCAACAAAGGAAAAACACAATAATACACCTGTGATTCCCGAAGCAAAAACAACCATCGGATAGCTTTGATATGTTAGCTGACCGCGAATATGTTGCATTTGTGCCATGTTAATCTTCCGAGATGCAGCCTTCCCGCCCTCGTCCAGGTCTCAATCACCAACTCTTGACAAAAACTTGTGCCTTTTTCAATGCGAACATGCACTAGCCATGTGCAAAGTATTTTAGAAATGATCAACCTTGAAAAGATCCACTGTTACAGTATATTTCTACATCATCTATCGAATCTACCAAAATAATTCATATGTCATAACATATGTATCATATGTTTATATGCAACCTTCAATTCGAACCTGTCATTCAGATCATCCGGTCCCAGGGCCTATGAAACTAACCCACCACCACCATAGTTTGGAATCATAAAACATCATTCAGCCCTCGTGTTTGAAGAAAAAACTTGGAAATGGTTGGATCACGTTTCAATCCTGTCCCCAAACAACAATCATGTCAAAATGTGCCACGGAGGTGTTAATGGGAAAATCCTGAACATGTTCTTCCCAAGATCTTCCTAAAGAGATAGGAATTTGCAAAAATTGACGAGTGAAACACGTTTTGATGGCAAGACTTTCTGGTTCAATACTTGGAAAGGGTCCAATACTCTGGCTTCAAGCCATGTGCGGTTAGCAGGGTCACAAGATACAAGATCTATGCTATCATGTCCTTTCTTTGTTGCACCTACTACCCAAACAGGGCTGTCTGCACTCCACTGCATGGCTTGCAGCTGACTCATTGTTCAATTGGGTCAGCCTCACTTGAGTTTGGCTTTTCAATTTCCAACCAGCAAGGGGCTTTAGTATCACTAAAGCCCCTTGCTGGCTATGCTGCTGGAGTGCACTATCTATTATGTGAGTAGAAGCCGTAAGATGTTAAGCATGTACAATCACAAACAGCAGTCTCATATATATATTTACTGTAGACTGGAGTAAAGTATATTATATGTGTGGATGTTTATGAAGATACTCGTCGTATTTTGGCTTGTCATCAAAATGCCACCCAGGCTAGCAAGGGGGGTACTGGCTTATTTGGGCCAAATCTGATTTTTGAAGAACTAGGAGGTGTGCAAGCCAAAACCCCAATCTACTACACTATTTTCCACTACCAAAAGCCCTCTGCACTTGAAGGAGTTCCAAAAGGGACACGTTGAATCCACCAAAAACCTTGAACAAACATAATTGCTATAGACTATTGAGTTTTTAAAAACATATGTTCTCAAATTTTCCTGGAACCATCCTTGTTCAATCCTCTAAACGATTTTGTTCCCACAAAGAAATGCAAAGTTTGGTTGTCTATCTATTACATGAACCCACCTGAATGTTACTAATGACTCTTGGAAGTAACAAGTCCAATGTGTTCAGGGAACTTGGCTCAAACTGAGTGGACACCCTACCTAGTACAAACCACATCCACAAACATTGCCAGTTCACAGTTTGGCATACATATTATCAAGTGTAGTTCTTGGTAGTTATAGATAAAAGCCCCAATTTGGGACAAGCCCCCGCACACCACCAAATTTGGAGATGGCATCCATATCCACCTGCGGGATAGGGATGTTTCAGGATAGGGATGTTTCATAAAACATGTACTTCAAGACAGTCGCAACTCGCAACTGAGAAAAACATGTTGAGAAAAGATTCTCCATTTCAAAGTTTTCCCAACTAGGAAATTGTTTTCCATGTTGTTTTCAACCACTACCCTTGCTGCGATATGCTGCGATGGTTACTGCGAAGTGGGATTGAATTTTTCCACCAGCCAATTGCGCCACTCAACTGCAAGTTATCCCACTTGGGACACTGGGGACATCACTTCACTCAACATCACGCGGTGTGGCACGGTCGGCCAACCTTCCTTTCAAATCATCAGTCATCGTTTTTTTCATTGCTAAAACATCTTCTAAAGACTTACCATCATTCAGCATAACGTTCAAAGCTACGACGATGTCATGGTTTTGCTCAAACGATGCACCCTTCACAGCGACCTAGCAGGGCCAAAAGACTCATGGGTAAACACACCAGTTTTGAGAGTTTAAGGGGAACCCAAACAGGAGCAATCCATCTTATCAGAAAAAAACTCCCCACAAATCAAAGGAGCCCGAAACTATAACAGTTCAAGGAGGGGCCAATATCTATCAAAGGGGACTACGCCAATTTCAACAGTTGAAGGGGTGCCCAAACAAGTTCTAACCTGATCTTTTTGATACCTTGATCCCACCTGCAACACCTGGTACTCTTTCCCATCGGGTTTCTTTGATCGAATCGAAGACGTCCCTTTGGAATAAACAGGCCTTGGCCAGTAAGAGCGTTTGTCATCCTCACCCTTAGCTGCCTTAGCCTGTTTTGCACCACCACCATCACCCAATTGTTGGCCAAAGGTTTCTCCATTCGCTGGTCGCTTGCGAGGAGGAGCTGCCGCTGGTCGCTTCATCGGAGAATCGTCTTTGGGAGGAGGAAGCGATTTGGGAGGAGCACCTTAAGTTCCAAAATAGCAGACATGTCGACATGGGCTTATACTCACCTGGGCCTATAACCCCCTTTCAAAAATATAAAAACATTTAAAAGCATTCCCCCTACTAAGTACCAAGGGACGCTCTCGGGAAGATTTCGGTGCAACTGGCTGGCTACTCTTTGGCTCTGGTTGGGTTGGAGGAATCACTTGGACCTCTTCACCACTATCAGACAAATGGTCAACTGAGTGGTACATACCACTCACGGTTCACTATGTTTACTATGTTTAAAGCTGGGGCCAAAAACCTGAACATGAACAATGACCCAAACTGTCGGTTGAAATTCATCAGAAGTACAATTTTGTTTTTCATGTTTCTTCTGACTTTTCGGGTATCTCAAAACTCTTCGGATCTTTGTTGACTAGTTCGCAGGTGTTGGAAACAACGCTTCAAGTCAGCCAATTCTTTTTGATGACTCAGGGAAGGTAAGTCCAAACCCCTCACTCAGGATAGTGAGCTCCCAGGACCAACCCTAAGTTGCATGTTATCACGCAACTGCTTTCTATTAGGCACCACCGCTATGTTGAGTGGTCCTCATGACAAAGAAACGTTTCTGAGGGCAGCCCGGGATAGCAAAACTCTTCAAACAAACCTTGGGAGATATTGACGTTTTAAATTCATAAGATGATATATGAGATGAAATAAGATGATATATGAGATGAAATTACATTATGTGAAATGAAACAAAATGATATGAAGTGAAAGAAGATGATATGAGATGAAAAGACAAAAAATGAAGATATGAATATTTGAGATAATGTTTTTGAACATAATTATTCCTTTCGTATACCTTCAGCTAGAGAACAGTGCCTCAAAATCGGGCCACCCTCACACCTTCAAACTAAGTCAATTTGTAAAAGAAATCCTTCTCCAATTTAGTTCGGGAAACTAAGTGAAGTTTTGGTTTTAATCCCTTCACAATTGCAGGGGGTTCCACCTTGAGCTGAACATCCCAAATAATCTTGGCATTGACTAAGCTGTTTAGCTTACTCAGTCGGCCCAAAAAACATGCACCACAAGCAGCTCGTTTCAATGACCCTTCGGCCATTTGAGCATCAGTGAGGGCAGTTGGGGCATAATGGATTTTCCCACCTCGCAAATTTGGCTGCACAGTGCAGCGCATAAAAGCTTCTACCTGTTGGCCCTCCTAGAGGGAAATCAAACAATTCAAAAAACACTCTATACTATCTATACTTTGGGTGGTTCCCTCTTATCCCAATAACTTTTTGGATTTCCCAAATTTTTTTGAGGTGATCAACAAATTTTTTCTGGGTTTGAAGATGAATGTTTCAACCCAGTCCTTCTCAATCTTCAGAGGCTCCACCACATGCCCTTGGATACCAAGGTCTGGGATGGAATGGTCTTTGAGGGCTTTGAACCGAGCCTCGGCCAAGGTCATGGTCATCTTGTCCGATCCTTTCACCACAGTCACGTTGTCAACATCACTTCGGAAGTTCCAGAAGATGACATAGTTCGGGTCTCCACCTGTTGGTACAAAAAAAAGACAGGTTTGGGGAAAATAGACCAGGAAACATCTCGGTTTCTTGAATTCAATGTTTTTTCGATAAACTGGAAATTTTTCAATGTTTGTTCAGTTTGTGGAATCCCAAGCCTTCAGATGGCACAACCTCCCCAACATTGAAACCCAAGAGCTCAAGAGGCTCCAGCTGGAGAGAAGAAGATTTGTGAATGGCTTCATCTAAAGCAATGAAGATGTCATAGTTCTTCATGACGAATACAGCTGGAAGATGTCGAACTGCTTTCACAGTAAAGAGCCTTGAACATGTGAAAACAAAGTTGGGGGTCCACACACACTGGAAGAGTGGAACTTGAGTTTACATGTGTTTGTCACGTGCTTTGCAAAACCACTCAAACTGGAAGAGTGGAATTTGAATTTACATATGTTTGTGACTTGCTTTGCAGAGCCACTCAAACTGGAAGAGTGGAACTTGAGTTTACATGTGTTTGTGAATTGCTTTGGGGAACCACTCAAACTGGAAGAGTCGAACTTGAATGTACATTCATTTGTGAATTGTTTTCACTATTTTTGTGAAATCTTTTCGCAAATGAACATTTAAAAAACAAAAACAGGGCCAAGCAGCACATCAGCATGGTTGAAGTCAGCTTTTGCAACAGCATCAAAGACAACATCGGCTACCACTGGTGCTTGATCACCAACCGTCATGTCTGGGCCATCCTGCGAAAGAGCTCCAGGCCCAGAGTCGCTTCCACCACCATCAGAAACAGATCTGCGCACAATGGGAGCAATCGAGCTGTTCACAAAGTCCCGAAAAGCAGCAACCTTGCCACCCCATTTCCCACCATAAGTATCATCGCCATCAAATTTGCAAACCACCACTTCAGGCAAAGTGGGAATTTCACCTTCCCAAGAAGTCAAAGACAAAGTAGGCTTGTCACAAGGGCTTGAGTTGTCAGGCTCCTTTGGTCCAGCCTCAGGGTGGTTCTCCCACCACTCTTGCATCAAGATGGCTTCCATGTGAGAAGTGACAGCTTTGTGAACAGAAAGATCTCGAGCAATGCCAAAGTAGGAGAGACGGGGTTTTGACGAATTGGATTCCCATGTGTACTTCAAATACCAAGTTGCCTCAACCCAATCAGGCACAGCCTGGAGGTTAAACTCCACAATGTCCAAGCGGTACTCAGGCGATTGCAAAGCTGTACCTTCCACCAAACTCTCAATGATCTTCGCAGCAGCCTTCACCCCTTTCTGCTGGCACCGCTCTGCAGGTGACAAGCTGTAAGCTTCAACAGACTCCCCAATATGATTCGGAGGTTGCAATCGCTTCATCTCTTTGATGCGCATCAAAGGCACATCAGCAAGTTTGCCTCGAGCAGCATTGCTGCTGAGCCAAGAGGAGGCACCTTCAGGGATCTTGTCACTAACACAAAGCCGACACCTGGCACTAAGTGGCCTCCTGTCATTCCCATGCATTCCCTCCACTTCAAGATGCAAAGCAATGTCAACCTCCATGTTGAGACCATTGGCAAGAATCGCATCTTCAATTCGACGAAGGGCTGCCAAGTTGGATTTCACGGTTTGCCCGGAATACTTTTGCGGCAAAATGACCAACAAAGCATTGTTGGCAGATTGGTGCAGCAAATTGCCACAGGAACGCACCAAGTCGTCAATGTCCGTCAAGTTGGGAGGGACACTCATGTCAAGGACCATGAGCATAAACCTTCAAGGGAAAAAGAAAAAGTTGAAACACAGGTTAAGATAAGAGAACAAAAACTACACAGGTAAACAAGAAAGAAACCCCACCTTTGGTCAGGCAGGCACTTCCTGTCAGCAGTCCATTCCAAGCTGGATCTGAACTCAGCCAGCTCCATCTCTGCACTTGTCAGTGGACCCTGAACCATTCGAAGATTGTCCCCAGCAAAGCGACGAACATTGTCCAGACCACGAACATAGCGTTTCCTGGTATGAGTCAAAACCATGCCTTGCCAAGAACTCTTGCGTTTTTTCTCTGCCTCCACCCACTTGGTCAAAGCTTCGGTGTCCTGATCCAAGTCTGACACCAGCTTTTGAAAGGTGGCCGTTTGGACTTGCAAGTGCAGAGCCTTCGATTTCTGCAAAGCTTCCTGAAAAGGGAAATTGATCCAAGATGGGTTTTGGATTCTTAACTCCACTCTGGATTGGGTTTTAGAAATGATAGGTATTTGTATCGCAGTCCATTGAACAAAAAACAAGGACTGGTATATATAGGAAAAATCTATGATATTTAAATATATACCATCTTATGCTTTTGTTTTGGAAAGCAGATGATGGTATATGAAGATTGGCCCAAACCAAAAACCCATGATACAGAGAGGAAGCAAGAAGGTCTGGGATGTGAAATTCAAAAGCAAAGGTTTTCTCAAAAAACCCCTCCTGTTCAGCAGACGCCTTGTGCTTACCAATAATGCCTTGTAGCTCGGAGATCTTCGACACATCAATCTGAGCAGGGCATTCTTCACTCAAAGAGAAAAGCCAATCATCAAAGACACGCTTCTCAAAAAGGTTGATCACATGTGCCTTCTCAGCTTCAAATGCTGGCATAGGGAGCTGCGAAGACAACTCAGCCAACACCAAGTCAAAAGCCCTGCTGATGCGAGCCATCTTGGCAACATCATTGGCTGTAGCCGACTTGCGAAGGCCAGGGGGAGCACTCCGAAAATCATCCACCAGCCTTTTGGAAGCTCTGATCACAGACTCCTCCGTATTGCGCATGCTAACACTCCAATCATCTCCCACAAGCTCTGGTTGGAAGCCAACGCGAAGTGCAAGTGCAGCCAAGGCTGCATGTGTCACAGGACCCTTCACAATGCCAAATTCAGCCACAGCTCTTCCAAAAATGGAGCGACATTCCAAAGGAAGGTGGTGCACTAAATTCACAAGAGCTCCAGACTCAGAAGCACCCAGCCCACACACACTCTTGGGGCCCTTGTTGTCAAAGTTTGCAACAATAGCGCTGAGCTTTTCACCCTGCTTCAGACGACGAGAAAGCTGGTGAAGGGCATTGAAGCAATTTGGTTTTGCTCGAGTCATCACAGTTCCCATAGTGAGGTCTTAGTAGATCGCTTGAAGCTTGAGAACTACCAAGACTTGGAAAAAACAAACAGCAAAGAAAACTTACAAACACTCAATTTCCAGCAATGTTTGGCTGCCAACAGAAAAGCACATAAGAAAGATCCAGAAGTGTTAAGAGATATCTTGGGCAAGGTACCTCTGTTAGCATTGATGCGATCAAGCTCTGATGCAAAATCTGCAGTCACCATGCCCTTGAGGAGGCAGAAGTTTGCATAGGCCTTGGGCAATTCCTTCTTGTAGTGATCTACAAGGTCATGCTTGATGATCATGTGGGCGACATAGAGAAAGGCTAAGCCACGAGTCCACCCCTTTGTAAAACCCACAGACTGGGATTGGTACGTGCTTGCATCAACGCACTCCGTTTCCCAAGGACTATCAAAGTAAGATGGGACTAAAGCCTGAATCACGGGATATTCAACCCCAGCCTGACAACTTGCATCCGTTTTGGGCCCATAGATGATGACCAATTTGATGAGGTTTTTCATGTACTCATTGATCACTAGGCCTTTGTTTCCAGCTTCAACATGGTAACAAACCTGCCACAAAGCAAAGGATTTGATCCCCGGGGTGAAGTCAGAGCTCAAAACATTTTCACCAGACCCAAAGTGAGTCATCAGCATTTCGGTCAATTTCTTCCTTTCAGCAAAAGTAGGGTAGGTCGCCATGAAAAAGTCAGTGACGGTCCCAAAGGATTGGAACATGTCATCCACATCATCCATCAACAAATTCCAAAAGGGAAGACCTGCTATAGTTTCCTTCTCTTTCTCCACCTGATCAGCTAGCTCCTCCCCAGTCTTGCCCTTTTTCGGAGCACGACCTGAGGAAGAACCATTGCTGGGTCGTTTCGGCGCCATGGTTACTACCTGAAACTTCGGCCACACAGGGTGGCAAATGACCTTGAGCTGGAATTGTTTGGGAAAGTGTTTTTTCCGAGTACAGTCCCTCAGAAAATAGCATGGTAAATTTGCAAATCCCTCAGAAATCATAATGTTGGTCTGCAAGCCATTTTCCGATGATGTTGGATCAGGTTCATCAGAAAAAACCATTCCCACCCAAACCCCCCAAAAGAAATTGGGTCGATTGATTAATACACATTTGTGGGCATATGTAGGATTTTCCGATGAACCTCATCCAACATCCTCAGAAAACACCCCCCAAACAAAGAGTGCAGGATCCGATGGATCTCCATGAATTGAACTTCTGTTTTCCGAGTGACTCCCCAAAAAAATGTCAACATTTCCGAGTAACCCCCCAAAACTTTAACATCTCTAAATTGGGAGACTTTTTAAAGGGGCCGCCGTTCCCATTTTGGAGCCTTTTGGTTGGATCTAGGCAGTCAGCAACTTAAAGAATTCCCTCGGTAGAAACTGTGCTGTGGTAGCTAACCCCAGCCAAAAACAAAGCTCTTGCGGAAAAGTTATTTAAAATCATCACACAGGTTGCTACCACACAGTTTCGCAATTTGCGATGGGGTCATACTTCATACCAAGGTTTCTGAAAACAAGGTACACCACCTCGAGAGAGGTAAACAAAAAGAAATTGAAATCAGTTTTCCTTAATAAACATACTTATCACACAGATTGTACGATTAGAAACAAATGTATACATGTCTGCATGGAGACAGGAATTATCAACCCGAAAAATAAACATTACACATTCATAAGCAGGTTAACTTGTCACATCGTGGTGCCATACAGCAATCGACATGTTCAATACGTGTTTCCCTGATGTTGGTAGACAAGAAATATCACTCATAAATCTCTATAGAAGCTAATCCCATGTTTTTATGGAGGTTTATGTGTTCCAATGTTTTTTTTCCGACTGCGATTGAAACAAGTACAATTCTGAAGCAAGTGCGATTCTTCATGTATGTACTATACAAACAGAATGCATAGATAGATTTACCTTTGTTTACATGTCTATCTTTGTTTCACTATGCTAGTTTCGCACAAAAAGACTGAAAGTATGGTTTAGACATCCTCAAGTATGTACCTCAAAAACCTCGAGTAATTTCTCCGTGCCCTGTTGGGGAACAAGCTTTCGGCAAAGTATCAAGACTTAAAGTTGTTTTCCAAAAATAAACCACATCCTTCCGAAGCCCGTTCTTCCACCCAACTATGATTGGGGCAAGCAAAACAATTTGAGAAACACCCTAAGGGCCCAAAATGCCAGAAACTGGAACTTGGTTGGCGTAACAAAGAATTGTTCAAGCAGTAAAGAATTTTAAAGGAATCCCATTCCAACAAAAGCTAAGGTTCTTTGGGTTTATTTCAAAAACCTGGCTGGCCAGTTGGATGTCTTTGGGCACCTTGGCAGGGATTACAAGGTGCGAACGATGTGCGCACCTGCAACCTTAGCCCATTTTTGAGCTAGTTGAATTGGGTACTTTGCAGTCCCTTTAGTGGGGCGGCTCTTTTGGCCAGGTTTTCCCCAACCACTCAACATAACATGTTCATGGGTACCATCACATTTCAGGGCCAGTTGGGATAAGAAATTACCCCCTTCAAAGTTTGGGAAACTCTGCCACTGCAAGCTGAGAAGACGCGTTCGCTTCTTGTACTCTGCGCCATACATGCAGTAGTCCACATCATTCACTGCCCACTGGCCTGGCTGGCCTTCCGCCTGCAGGCAGTGGAGAGGAACCATGAATAGCCAAGGAAGATAACCAGGAAGATAACACGTTATCAAAACCTATAAGCCTATGAGATGGATTTTTGTAAACCTCATGTGTTGCAGATTCAACCCTCCATGATTCAAACCAAGACAGCCTGCACCAGCTCTTGTAAGTTGGGGAAATGCCATAGTGTAGAGGAACGAGGGTTCTCAATTGTAATAACAACCTTGTGTTCCATCAATAGTTTGATCATGCGAATCGTGTTGTCGACAATGGAGTTGGCAACGGTAAGGACTTCACATTCCATTCCAGGGATGCCCCGTGGAAATTGCTTGCTCCTAGAAACAAAGTTACAGTGTATGTTGGGTGTTGGTTTCCAGGGGGTTGAAAGGATTGTTTTCAAAAAAGGCTTGAACAGCTGGATTCGTTTTTCGATGGCTTATTTTGATCTTAAACCATGACTTCGTTCAAAGTTCGAAATTAGTCCTGAGCTTAGGATACCTCGCTTGGGAGAACGTGTTACATGGTGGAGCGAAGTGCACATAGCGAGTTCGTTGATCAATAAGCTCTTGTGCAATACCAAATGCCTAAGTTCCAAGGAAAGACTACCATGTCAAAACTTCACGTTGAGGTTCTAGCTGCAAAAAAAAAGGTATATTACCCTTAGCCAACTAAGGAAAAAGGACTATAGTAGATGGGCTACTTTCTCCCACTGGCTGATGTCATGCTTGTCACCACCAGTTGCGAAGTCAATCGAGCGAGTGACAAAACCCAAGGCACTCATCTCCTCGGCAAGCACACCACTGCCTGAGAAGACCTCAGCCATCCTCAAGGCTTGGTCGCGAGGGACATCCCGGAGAAAGGGTTCACCACATGCCGTGCATGGATCTTTGATATCAAAATCAATTTCTTCAGGTTCACCCTCTTCACACTCACTATCACTCAGTGTCAGGATAGAAACCAAAGAGTCAACCTTTGGGTGATTGTGTTTGCACGCTTTTGCTGGTGGTTCAGGTGCATCGGCATCACTATCACTTAAGGCCTGGGATTCCGAAAAGAAAACATGGCTGGTTGCCCTTTGCAACATGATGGCAACAAGGAAGTAACCGAGGGGGGACAACTATACCCAAATGCCCAAAGTTGCTTGAGAAATGGAAAATGTTGCATCACACGTTTTGAGTGACTCATCCAAAAAACCATCTAAATAACATCCCCTTCAGATCATGGCAGTCATGTTGGAAAGAAATATCCATAGACTGACGAACACGAAAATGGATGGCATCTAAATACAAATATTTTCGGGAAATCCTTCGATCGCACAATCTTACACGCAGATTACACACAACAACCAGCTTCCGCAGGAAAATCTATGTCTACAAGATGAATGAAGTCTTGCGGTGAGCACTTGTTTCACACTTCTCGGTCTAGCTCGAGCTCCATTGGGACTTGGTCATCTTGATCCTCTGGATCTGCTGCAACCAAGGCACCAGGTTGGACATTTCCTTCGGAAACATCCATATTGTTTTGGTTACCCCCCAACGCTGCTACAACATTGGGGTTCAATTTGGCCCACAATTCATATGCCTTTTGAATAGCGGCTGTCCAATCACAACCTTCGTTGTGTAGACTTTTTGCTATCCCACAAATAACTTCCATTCGAGGGTTGATATGTACTTCCCCCACTACTGGGGCTGAACTTCGTTCAACCCTGACAGTACTCACTCCAGGCTCTAATGCAGAAACTAGCCCCCCTCCATTCAAAGGTTCCACTACCCGACTTGGAAGCCTGCTAGTTGTGAGAATTGAAACATCAACCGCAGGAACTAAAGTCAAATTTCCATTTACCCAATCCCTCAGGTAGGTGGCGGCATCTTTCAGGTTGAAGGGCGCAGGCTCAATTGCATTCGCTAATCCCAAGATCATGTTGGTGTATTTCTGGTTCTTCGGTCGTCGAGGAACAATCCCTGAACAGAAACAAAGTGAGTTGACAACTTTATACCCTTAGTTTACCAAAGCAAAGGGCATCATTTCTATGAGTCTTGGGATGGATGAGAAACAAAAGGAATACTATAAGATCGTCATATTTCCAAAAGCTATTTCCCTACGCCCTACAGATTTTCTATGATTGAAGCCTTTTGGACATAACCACATGTTTGCCCCCAAATATGGCCTGTTGGCATAGGTCCAGGAATTTTGGCAATGTCAGCTGCCGTAAGATGAGTCATGCGAGCACAGAACGCAGAGTCATGCATCCATTGCTTACACCTTGTTCTTGTGGACTTGCCCTCAAAAAAACTATTTGAATATCGGTGGCCCCTAGTACTTTGTAACAAACTAAAAGTCAAAGTTCAATGAACCACGATGACGTCAAAGCCAAGACACAAAAGAACAGAATCAGATGGAGAACCTTCATTTCGCAGTGGGTCCCCAATGGACAAGCCTCAGATGCTAGCAGTTGCGAGATGTCCGGTTGGCCAAAGTGCCACGTGGCGATGGGAAATAGGGCTTGGGATCAAAATAGAAAAAGAAAAATAAAGGGCTGTTTTATAGGGCCAAATCACTACTGCGCAAACGGAACTCAAAGAAGTGTGGGGCCGATGGGCCAAAGATTCCCACAGTTTTCTTTCCGCAGTGGGACAACCAGGTTTTGTAATCTCGCACATAATCCAGTTTAAAGCAGGACTTCAGTGGTTCATAAGGTCGGTTGTGCGGTTGAGAAAGGAACTTGGAGTTGATGATGCCAACTAACTCATTTGGGGTCTGTGCCACTGGAACCTTGCTCTTCATAAATCCTGAGCTTCCCAAAACAAAACTCGAAAACTTTTCAAGTGGGTTATTGTCATATAGACATAAAGACAATATTGAAAAATATGGTGAAGCAAGTATATATATATACATATACATATATATATATATACGTATATTTAAGTACTATATTCAAAAGAGTTAGCATATCCTAAGTTCATAAAATGATTGTAAACTACATGGCTTGTAGAGTTCTTTGGTGGGCACTAGAAATGAACAGCTTCAGCAACATATCATTCCAGGGGTCGACTCAGTGCTCCAAACCATTGATCTACGTCCTTAGGTGCCAACTTAGGGGCAAGGTTTCTCAAATCCACCCAAAAAAAAACCTTTTCTCAAATCCCCCATGGAAAAAAACAGAAACTTGTTTTTGAAGACTAAGATTCCTCATGTGTATGCCCTACTCTCAGAAAGGCAACCCGGGCTACGCCCAGGATGCGTTTCTGAGCTAGGTAGGAGCAAAGGTTTAACACTGTGTTGTTCTTGTTGGAGGCCCCAGTGTTGTCTAACTGGATGGTCAACTCACAGTCATCTAATTGTACTCCATGTTTTCGCAAAGCTGAAAGCATATGAAGGATGAGTTCCACTGTTGTTGCCCCACCCTTGCTCATATCACCATCGCTAACTGACAGCCAGGCTATATAGCCATGGCAAAGAAGCCCCCAAACATGTAATCGTGGCCTGGTATATTTGTCGAAAGAATGGGAATCAAATATTCGGGATCTTGGTGTTGCATATTTTCCCTGATCCATCCCGTCGATTATACAACAGATACTTTTTGATTGTAGTCTGCTGGATGCCCTCATTGCCCAATAACATTTCCGATCCATCAGCTGTGCGGCAAGATGCCGGTCGTAGAGAGCGCGTTGACGCACCCGAGAGTTGATGTCGGCTGAAAGATTTTTAATCAATAATTTGTGTTGGACACAAACTGGGCAAACTGAAAACAGATACTTGTCCCGGAATGAAAGTTTCTTCGCAAAATCATTTTTGAAGCAACTGTAAAAACACTGCCATGAGCATTGTTGACCAGATGTTGCAAGATACTGCCGCCACAAATCAAAAATTGTTCCAGGTGGTAAGTAACGCACTTCCAAATCTAGATTCGGGTTTTGAGATTTGCTAAGGCAATATGAATCTTCATCTTCACTCCAAACCTCAACACTCTTCTTTCCAGTTGTCTTGTCATCCAAGGGAAGTGTTTCAGCTACTGAATCATAAAGAGATTGCAGATATGAGAACACCTCCGAATAAACCGGTTTTGGATCAGAATGAGGTCTTTCCATGTAGCGAACATCCATTGGGGCTGTCCTTTCCCCTCTTAAAACAGCTCTCAAAAGGTTACCAAGCCGAGGACTCCAGGATACCCCCATCAAAGATGCATAGGCTGCTCGACAAACGTAACGCCCCAAAAAATAATACCGCATCTTGATTGTAGTATCAGCTTGAGAACAACCAGGTTTGATGATGTTCTGGGAGATTGCAAGCTCTCGCAAGGTGTCGAACAACTTAGTACAAACAAATGCCATGACTATCCAAATACCAGTCCAAATGTGTACCCAAAAAAGATTTCAAGGGAGCCTCAACAACTACTTAACCCTAGAAGCTGCAGAAAAAATGAACTATACCCAGTAGCTGCCAATTTGGGGCAAAGGGAACTAACAACTTGTCTGAAGCACAGGGTAGGAACATATTTGTCTTGGTCCAGTTTGTGCAAATTTTGAAACGATATCCGCCATGACTTCAGTTGACCCAAAAGAGGTTCCTCTTGGAAAGGGGCAAAACAGCTAACTCGGTCACCTTTGGGGCTTTGCTGTTTGCACAAACAAGCCCTCCTTAGTTTTTCTTCCAAAGTGTCACCACATTCACCAGGTTGACCACCAGGTTCACTGTGACGACGTTTGAGAGGCACAGTCTCTCCTTAGGACCAACAACTTGAACATGAACCCAAACACAAAAGTTTGGTGTTGAAGATTCTACGCTTGTTTTTTTCGTGGCCTCAAATAGAAACTTATTTCCTTTACACACCACCACGGTGTCATTAAATTGAATGGTATCAAAAGAATCCAAAGAAGAAACACACAAACTACATAAGTAACATGAAGCAAATTGTATATTTAATTTGCATCAGTACACAAATATACAAAAATATATAAGAATATTTACACAGTACACATACATAGTGGCAAACACCTTGTTTGCACAACTTGGAGAACTTTGGTGAAGCGCCGAAAAATTCCCAGAAGTTCATGAATGTATGACTAAGAAGCCACCAGAATCACTTAGGGGTGCATCAGCGTCAGAATCTGTCAGTGCCATTGCCGCAGTTGAAGCAGCCGAAACTTGAGAAAAAAAACAGGCATTCCGGGATACAAACATTTGGTGACGCACACCCCACCAAATAAGTTGCACAGATCAGGGCGCACCTCACAATGTGGGTGGATATGGAGGCCATCTCCACTAAGACTTGAGGGGCTGACCTTGCACCAGAACCAGAGAGGAAAGAGCCACTAACTAATCCCACAAAGGAGTTTTGGGCCCCAAAAAAAACATATTTCCACATAGTCGACTTTGGGAATCTTCGATTTGAATTTGAGAACAGGTTAAACATTCTCACCATGTAAATCAATGCCATTGGCTGGTACTACTGGTTTTCATTGCTTCAAAATCCAGATCACCTGGAAAAACAACCATGCAACTACGCAAACAAATAACTTTGTTTTTCCACCATAATGACTTTCACACTTCTGATGTTGTACTCCCAGGTTCTCTTTAGGGAAGGAAGGGGCAAAGGATTTGGTTTGTTTCCATTCAAAGCCCAAAGAAAATTGAAATTATAATACTTGACCTCATCATAGATACAATGTAAAAATATTTAATATCTTAGTCAAAAAAGAACAGTATAGTTGGCAAACTTCCGAGATTGACAGAATGTCACGCGAAGAAAAAAGTAGCTGCACTACAAATTCAAAGTCTAGACTTGGCCATAGGCAAGGCCATGGGCAACAGATCTTGGCGCCAGCAGCATGGCATAGCCAGCAAGGGGCTCCAGTGGCACTGAAGACAAACCAAACTGAAGTGAGGCTGGCCCAATTGAACAATGAATTCATCATGAGTCAGCTGCAAGCCATTTGGTGAAGTGCAGACAGGTCTGTTTGGGGAGTAGGTGCAACTTTTGCACCTTGCAACCATGCTAGCAAGACGTGGTTTGAAGCCAGAGTATTGGATCATTTCCAAGTATTGGACCACAAAGATAGATCATTTTGGGCATCTGGTTCCTCCAATCTCCCGAACGCCATTTCTCCCCTCAACGCATTTTGTTAATTCCTCCTTCAAAATCATTCCAAAACAAGAACTTCCGCTTTTCCATCCATCTTCCTATACCTATACCTATCTCCACCATCACCCCAAGATCCCCAAGGCCTCACAGGTCTGCTGTTTCAGAAATGCGCTCCTCACATGGGCAACATCGAGGTTATACGGCATCACTGGGTGAAACATGTGTGGGTGAAGAATGCAGGGCTATAGCCTTAAGAATGCAGGGCTTTCGGCTTTCGGCTTGCTAAATAAAATGAACATCAACGCAACAGAGTTTGTTTGGTCATTGGCATGCTTACATAAATTGGCAGTATTGAAAACATCAAACTGGAGCGGAGTAAGAATATCTACCTCAAGATGCCTCAAAGCCACCTTTGTTGCAAAAAAATCAGCACCACAATTTGTTTCTGCCTTTAGCCGTCTGGTCTCTCTAAGTCTCTAGTGAATCCATCAGGAAAGCCTCCGTGACAGAAGAGTGAAGTTAACCATCAAACCTCAATGCCCCTCAAGTTGCATTGGTAATTTGATGGCAGTCATGGACATGTTGGTTTCTCTCTGCCAATGCCACGCCCAACCCATAAGAATCATATTTACCATTTGGTTGTTTGAAGGGAAACTTACAAAACAAATCCAAATTTCAGGATTCGACAATTACCGTTCAATGCAGAATCAAACAATTTCACAGACTTCAATTTCCCATGATCGTTGTTGGCACGTTGGCAGCTGAGAGCATGCAACTATGCATGAGTTCGGATCCCTTAGACAACAAAACTGCGCCACAACCATCGAGCTTGCAGCTTCCATTCCAAGGGCTTCACCCAACAGCAAGGTCTGGGTTCTCAATCCATGAAGAGCCCATCGCTGGCTGAAGAAACGGATCTACGACACATAGGGCATTGGCGAAATTGCTGGCCCCGTTGGCAATCCTGGCACACCACGTGGCCGCAGGGCATGAGAACGACTGCTGGAAGATGTTCGTGGCAAATGGGGCAAGTGATGAAAGTGCCACCAGCACGCTCTGGAGATGTTCTTCGCCTTCTTTTTGTGGAGGCTTGGTCGGCGGCATCAGCCACGGGCCATGTGGCCCCCACAAGGAAATAGTGCGGACCGGGCCGCTCCACGCTTCCATCATGAAATCCCAGCTCCACCAACATGGCCCGCAACTTCTGCTCCGTGAGGACCCTTGCTCCAGTCCTGTTCTTCACTTCGTCACTCAGCTTCACACCGATGTAGCAGTGGTTCTTCTGATTTCGGGCTGCCTTCCGGCAGGCCTCCGGGAACTTCTCCTTCTCTGTGGCAACCAACTGAACAACCAAGCGATCCGTTTCGAGGTCATACAGCCGCTTCCTCTCGGCCGCATGCCGCCGAGCTTGCGCCGTGGTTTGGCTCAACTCGTGAATCAGGGACATGGCTTTGATGGTATGACGATTTTGTGGCCTCGCAAGTCGGGTCGCAGAGGGCTGGGCCAAAAGAGAATGTCACGCATGACCATAGATACAGCATCACAGCACAAACCTAAGCACTCTCACGGCCGTCTTTTCTTTGTTCTTCAACCTTAAACCTACGAAAACCTCCATCCATATTTTCATTGCTAGCCTACACTCACTCTCAATCTCAATTCTAAGCTTTCTCAACTTCTTTGTGCAGCTAGCTTGCGAGGAACAAACAAACTTATCTGCCACTGGCTCCTGTCATGTCATCATCCTCATCACCCACGTGGCAAACCAGCCATCCTGCAACCGGCTTCCGGCTGGTGCAGGTTGGTGTTTGATGGTGATTCATTTTGTGTGTAGGGGTGTGTTCTTCAAGCTGACATGAGTTTTAATGTGTACAAAACAAGCCCAAAATCATTTATGTAGGATATGAAAAAAAGGTAACAACCATAGCCTGAGTGCAAGACTGTTGCAGCAAACTTAAAAAGAACAGTTACATTGGCCAGTTTCATTTGGCAATGGTTACAATGACCATAGGCGCCAGGACCATAGGCTCTGTTCTTTTCCATGGGAAACTGGGAAACAAACCTGAAGAATAAAAATTGACGAGGAAACACAAACATAAATATGCTGCAAATGTGTGAGAATGCGGAATGATTTTGAATGACACAACAGAGAAAGTTTCATTGTTCCACTGGGAAAACTATGTCCATAATGTAATGCATGAAACACGCCAAGGGTTCCTGCTTTCGAAATGAGGTAGGGACGAGAAAACCCAATGAAGGTGGAGCAAATTAGGTGATCACCATTCCCCCAACCAGGAAACTACACTGTAAATGTGCATTCTGTGAGCACTGCAAGAACAACATCACCCAAACACAACTGAAATCTGGATACGACCAACTATATTCAAAAATCGGTTTTGAAGCTCTGCATGCTCACACGTCTGCCTATGAACACGTGCCATCCCTTGCGGAATACCCACCACAACCACATCCCCCACGGCTGTGTTCCGGCGCTGGGATGGCTCACAATTTCTAATAAAAGACCAGGATAATGACTTCAAGTTCCAATTTGCCACCCTGACATCTTGGGAGTATAAATTATAAATAGAGATCTAGTTGGTGGTTTCAAGTTTCAACCCATTTGAAAAAATTACTTTACTTCGAGTGATCCCCACCATGACATGTTGGGTGAAGGTTGTCAGGTGGGGGTTGTCAGGGTGAATTGGAAGTGTTATTTTCCCAACTCGTGACAAGGAACCATGAAGAAACCCCTCACACTTGTTTTCTGGACTTTTGCGTGCTCTTGTTGTGTCCTGCCCGCCCTTCAGTATAGCACCTGGCACAAATCATGCCAATTCATGTCAAAGACGAAGACGAAACATGCCAAATCATGTCAGGACACCACCTGGCAAACATATATCAATAAACAGGCATCAAACATGGCAGTATACCTCCTGAAGCAAAGTCAA
>DF243621.1:0-37217 GCA_000507305.1 Breviolum minutum Mf 1.05b.01 | reverse complement strand
GTTCCGACATGATCTGAAGGAATGTCGGAGCATCGCAGTGATTAGAGGTTCAAGAGCTATGCTGCAGTTCTCCCTGCAGTGTTGCTGAGACTGGCACAAGCCGTGCTCGAAGCCAGTTTGCAGTGGCGGCAGCTCAGGAGAAGAAAAAGGAAGAGGAGACGCAGTGCTTGTGAGAAGTACTTTTTGTGAAAGGAAAAATGGATGTTTCCAAAAATAGTGGTGCCCCAAAATGGATGGTTTATAATGGAAAACCCTTTTAAAATGGATGATTTCGGGGTACCATGATTTGTGGAAATACCCATATATAAGTCTGCAACATCATCCCGCAACCTGAAAAAAGTGGCTGGCCCAAAAAGTTTCAGTTTATTTTTATGTTTAAATTCGTTGAAGCTGCGTGCCAACAAGTGTAAAATATGTACCATCCGTGCGACTCGTGTCTTTCCCTACATGATTAAAATTGATGATATATGTAGGTAAATGTGCAAATAGGATGCTAGGAGATATAGGATACATGGGGTTCACCGTGGTTTGCACCCTTCTGCTGGCTTGGTTTTCATTTTCAAAAAGAATCCCCGGGTTCTGCACTCACTGCACTTTTTCACCGCACTTCTTCACACCTTTCCTTCAGCTTTGCAACTTTGGCTTTCGTCGTTTTTTGGGCAGCTATCTAGTTGGTGGTTGAACCACCCAGTTGGAAAAATATGCGCAAGTCAAATTTGGATCCTTTCCCCGAAGTAAGTGGATAAAAATAACAAGTATTTTTGTAACCACCAGCTTAAAAACATCACCAGTTGAATATGATCAGTTTACATATCTATGAACAAAACAAATCAATTTCAATCCACCACCTACTAGTAGCAAAGAACTCGAGCAACGTTCAAAACCATTATGACATCCCATTAATCATTATACTGGTTGGTTCATGACGGAATATCTACAGTGGCTTATTGTAATCCCCCTAACAACTGGGTGGTAAACCCTCTATATATATACAGCAGAAAAAACCAAGGTTTTGGTCACTGCTCTTCCTCTGCAAAGGCTTCGCAGTCCGGAAAAATCACCTGCTTCAGAGGCGTGAAACGTAGGAACATCAGGAGGTGTTTTTTTCCCTTGAAAAACAAGGTAAAACGTTCCATATAAACACAGCTCCAAGTAATTGGATAATCTCTAAAAGGCTCGTTCGCATTCAATTAATTACCTATGTTTGGTGGGGATCAAACAATGCAAAACCTATGGAACATTTTAATCATTTCTGTTGATAAAGTCTTTGACCCCCCCAAATTTCAGTTGGGGTTTGCTACAAGTCCCCCTTAAACATCACAAAAACAGGTGAATTACCATCATTTTGAGGCCCGAATGGGGATGTTGACAAAATCCCCAAAGCATGGGCTTTTTCCAAACCTAACTAAGTCAATCAGTTTTACTGCAAATACAATGACTACTTGGTTCACTAAGAATCACCTCGACGTCCATGTGCTCCCCATTTCACCCTAGGCATCCAGTCATAACCTCCGGAGGTTGGGTGTTGAAAAAATCGGTTATGTTTTGAGGGTCTGCCGTCATACCGTTCACCTCAGTGGTTCTTGGTGGCTCCCTGGATGCCATCCCTGGGACACCAAAAATCCCCGGGGCCCGATGAACGGCAGGTTTCCCTGAAGAAAAAAACGGGACCCCCTTGAAGAGGTGGGAAAATCATCTTCCAAAACGAATCATAAAAATCAGTTTCTATCCGTAGTCTTCCAAATACCTTGTGAGCAGATATTTGGACCCACAAAGACCTCCTGACAAGACCTTTAGGGGGCCCAAACACCTACTCACAAGGTAGTTAGAGGATTTTGGAAGACTAGGGTATGTTAATCTTCGGACCTGTAACACCAATTTGACCAACTGAACACCGAACCTCATGAACCCCCCACACCCTCAACCCCCCGAGGCCAAGGCCCAAGGCACCGCATCCAGGAGTTCATCGTGTGCATCACAGGGCACGGCGTCTGGGCAACGTTGCTCCAACAAACCAAGACCGATCCTCTGGGAAAGCCGAAGAAAGCAGCCAGGTTTTTGACGTTTTTGGAATGGCCCGAAAATGGCCGAAAATATGATCAGGGATCAGTATGTAAAATGTGTTAAACGTTGGTTTTCCTTAAGAAGGCCGGCATTTTTTAAACTTAGTCGCTTGGGAACGCGCAACGCGCAACGCAGAGTGCTGGAACGCAGTTTCGCAACGCGGGGCCCCACAAGGCTTTCAAGTTCCACTATATTCACATATGCATTTCTCTGCTTGCGAAAAAAGCATCTAGCCAGCCAGTGACGACGACGACAAGTTAGTACTAGTACTAGTATTTTGATGCTGCACCTGCCACAAAAATGACACATTAACTTCACCAAATGCTGCACCTGCCACAAAAAGTGACACATGAACTTCACCAAATGCTGCACCTGCCACAAAAAGTGACACATGAACTTCACCAAATGCTGCACCTGCCACAAAAGTGACACATGAACTTCACCGACTACTACTACTACTACTACTACTACTACTACTACTACTACTACTACTACTACTACTACTACCACTCCTACTCCACCCCACTACTGCTGCTACAATTCAAATTCCTTTAATTGGAGGAGACCACGCGGATGCATTTTTCGGAGTCCAGAATTTGCATGCGCACGCACCCGCAGCATAGATGTGCGGAACGTTCGCTACGCAGGAGCCTTACAATGTTTTCATGGATGCATTTAATGGCTGGACAAAAATTCATGGAGCGAGGCAGGGCTTAAAACTTAGAAGATACTGGTGGGCCTCAGCACTCAGCTGCTGATGCTAGCACTCAGATTTCAAGTGGCTAATCCTTTCAAAGAAACGGGTATATGATACAGTATATGCATTTTTCTAGCAAACCAAAAATGCATCCAGTTCAATTTGCTTTGCATTCGCAACATTGAGGTTGATAGCCACAAGATACATGGGGCAGACTAAACCTTACAGATGCATTTTTAGCAAGCCAGAAAATGCACTGATATATGTGGTACCAAATTCTTGGGGTGGATATTCCCAGTGAGTGCTAGCACGCGAGTGCTAGCACGCGAGTGCTAGCACGCGAGTGCTGAAGCAACTAAGTTTTTAAACCCTTATGAAACTGAGGTTCAATTTTTTTTCGGAGCAAATCATTGGTCCCTTGTAAAGTGAGCACTTAGATTCCAAACCGCAAAAACCCTCCCTGAAACTAACAGCCATTTCGCCCCCGAAAATATGAGTCAGAAAAAACGTGTCCAAATAATCCATGTATGAAATGTTTCCCTATCTACAGCGGCTCCAAAGCAGTTGCATGATCATCTGGAAATGTAGGAAACATCTACCATCCATGGAGCATCTGGGATTTATATAATTATATAATATCATGTACATACACACTCAATGTAGATCACCACCAGGACTACTACATTTATTACTAGGAAATCCCTATAAATCCTTTATTTGCCGCTGTTACTTGGTGGGGGGTAGATTCAGGATTTTCCAAGTGTAAAATGTGTGCCTTTTCACCAAAAAAAACTACAAAAAGGCATATTTTTTCACATCTGGAGGGTCCAGGTATACAGCATTCAAACAACCGTTGGATTGTTTTGGTGGCTCATTTCCTAAATCATAAACACACCAAGTCGCGTTCGCAGTCGGTGGCCACTGGCAGCACCTTTACGTGCTCGTTCGATGTAGCCTTGAGTGTGATTGCAAATTGTTGGGTTTCTGGTTGCAAACCCGTTGAAAAAATATGCTCTTGAACATGGACTCATCATCTCCCCCTTGCCCGTTTTGGGGGTGGAAATTGGAAAGCTATTTGAAAGAACCGTTTGTTAGTGGTTGGGGTGATGGTTTCCATTTGTACATCTTTGGTTGGAAAAAGTTCTACTAATACTAGTACTTTGCAGGATCGATCGTAGATTTACCTCTGCATTTACTATGAAAATCAATCAAATATAGGTAAACATAACATGCCATACGTGGATGGTATGGGATATCCTTCCCTCATCTTCCAGTTCCTTACATATTTGGAACCAAGCTTCCAGTTGCCAAGTGGTACCCAAACACTCAATGGGTATGGTGTATTTACCTACATGTAACCCCATAAACCACCCAAATGTAGGTATAAACTTAAGTGTTTCAAGTATGCTAAGTATGCTTCATCAATCCCAAAAAAAGCTCTTTCCATTGAATCAAGGAGCGATCATAGAAACCCATGCCCTGACCACAGCGCCGCCTGCGCAAAAACGACACCAAAAAATCATGGAAGAAATCCATGGCTCAGGGCCATTGGGCAATGATATCAGATGCCAGGGTCGATCCACTCCTTATATGGGGATAAGCTCATCCCACCTTTAATAGGGAATCATTATAATGGGTATATAAACCCCTACTATATCCCTACTATTGGGTTGATGAACTTATCCCTTATTATATGGAAGTAATGGGAGTTTTGCTCTACGCGTTTCTCCTGGCTCTTTTAACATTAACATGTTCCAGAATTGAAATTCTAATACAGTCAAAACAGCTTAATTGCACAAGTTTCCTTTGAATCATCCCTACGATCTTGTTTGAAATATAAATCAATTACCTATTATAGGATCCATGGGACTTGGTAGGCATACCTACATTTATCATAAGAAGCAATGAAATGTAGAGTATATATAAATCCTCTTTGGTTTACCCTCTAGAACCCAAATGAGAACCAAAAAAATATCCCCAAAAAATTACGGAACTTCTCCATATGCTACCCCCTTGAAAACAAAAAAAACTACCCAAAACTATCCCCCCAAAAAAAATAATACCACCATTCACCTTGTTGGCAACTGGTCTTTCAGCAGGGGAAGCCCAACCAAGCCCCCGGTGTTTCAGGCCGACCGCCTCTTCAGATCTAATGCCACCGCTGGCACCAACAGCAAATCCAGTTTTTCAGGATCGATACGTGGAAAGGTTTCCTTACTTGGAGGATGGGATCCCAGGACTTGGTGAAAGATGGTGAAAGTAACCACCCCCATTTATAAGCCATTTTCATGGCTATTTTGGAAGGGGTCCCACACTACTTAGGGGCTAAAAACAACGGTAAGTTGCTACTAACTACTTACGAATTGGGATTATCATAATCCTTCAAGTAGAGCCGAGTCGAGGTTTGATTCCCTGGAAGTTTTAACAGCTGAAGCCACTGAAAATAATGGAGGTTTGGAAGTTGATTTTCCTTTTCAATTGGGTGATTTTTACATTCCATGTTGATTTTCCGGAGGGTAGTTTTCATCTAGTAATTTTCATGATATCACAAGATGATTAGGGCCTTGTGGATCCTTGGATATTGTATATATTGTAGATTGTATATTAACTACATACCAACAACATTTATCAAAACAAACCATGGGCTAGTTGGTAATGACTTGGTAATTATATACAAATATCCCAAATGTTCCATCCCAAATGTTCCTAATATATGAATGTTTGCCAATGTGCATTGGCTCTAAAAAAACTGCATGATTTTCGGTAAATATAGGAACATCTCCCATAGATTCGGCGCATCTGGGATATCCATTGGGTGGGAAAATTCCACCCTCCCAGTGGTATAGTGGTGAAGTTTTTTTTTTTAGGATCCCCTACTTGGAGGATCATCCCAATGGATGTAAGTAGTTAGGATCACCCTCATTTACAAAACCATGAAACGCCCATTTGGAAGAGGAATAACATCAGTTAGGGGACTTACTAACTATGGTTGTTAGCCACTTAGTAACTGGGATGATCCTCCAAGTAATGAAAATGTAATGACCCTGGTGGGAAGTGTTACTGGGAGGGAAAGACTGTGATTCTAGTAGCTACGTGGTGGTTTCAACCCATCTGGAGGAATTTGGATGACTAGGGTTATGTCAAACACTTGTTGCAACTTTGCGAAAAACATTCATTGATTTCAGGTATATATAATCATTGCATTTAAAATTCAGTGACCCAACCAGATTTAAGCATGTTCACCTTTGAATATGGGTGTTTCCTGAAATGGTGGTACCCCCAAAACAACCAAAATGATCATTTTTAGTAGGAAAACCCATGGTTCTTGGGCACCACCATTTTAGGAAACCCCCATATGTAACATTCAGCTACTAAACAACTTACGACATTCCCATGTAGTGATTTGGTTGATAGGGATCCTTCATATCAAGCTCATGAATTTCAACCTGCGCAATTGCCTTAGATTTGCTGGAAAAGATGCCTGGCAACGGTAAAAAAAGCAAACATGCTCCCATTAAAAAATGGTGGTTTATGGTGATTTACCATAGGTAAAAAAACAAAAAACAACAAAAAATCACTTTAAACATACTTTAAACCAACAAATCCAAGTTGAGAAAGTAGAAATTCCTTCCTTAAATAAGGTCTTCTTTCAGCACCACGGTTGGAATATGGAATCCGAAGCCTCCGCGTTTTAATTGTGACAACAAAAAAATGCCCCAAGTCACTGGAGGTTCCGGGATCTTCCATTTGGACAAAGGTAAGGTGGACCTGATTCGATCAAGTCGCGAATTCACTGTCCGCTTACTGTATATGAAAATTCTATACCCCATAGGATCCATGGAACTGGTATATTCACCTACATTTGGTTGATGTTGATGGTACATGTAGGTAAATATACCATACATGCATCCTATGGGATACATGATTATGTAAATAAAAAAGTAACGGATGTAATTTACATGATATTTTCAAAAGAGATAAATAACAATAATATGCAATCATAATAAGAAGAAATCATCTAGATAATCTAAGTGTCATGTATACATTTTCTTTAGAACACTTATTGTATATGATCCTTTGGAACTGTCTAGTTCATCTTAATTAACTGAAACTTATGGTCCAATATATACATTTTTCAAAACATCGAAACACTAAGTCTCAGATGAATAAATCCGTTGACAGTAATTTTTATCCACCAATACACAATTTGTTCCTTAAACATGTTCGTCGATCATTTCAATCAGATGGCCTCACGTCTGGCCATCACATAAAAGATTAAAGAAATCAGGCATTGTTTGGGTTGTCCCCCCCACCCAGGATGCCAACTGCATCACCAGGATGATGAACCATCACAGTAAAGATCGTCTCTGATGAAGTTTTTTGGAACAAAAGCTGTCAACTGTCAAAGAACTCAAACAAAATCTCAAAAACATCTCAAAACTATGTGATTTGAAGTCTGTATGGAAGGACCAATCAGCGGATATGATAGATCAGAAATATCCAAACAGCTTTGAAGCTGACTCGGCCAAAGGACCATGAAATAAAAGTTTGAACGGCTTATTTGTCCTACTAAATATGGAACTAGTTGGTGGTTGAACCAACCCCTTTGAAACATCATATCCGTCAAAAGTTCATCATCCCAGGGGTGAAAATAACAAATATTTACCCAGGTAATCCCCCAAAAGTTCAAAGGTTGGCGATTGGTTGAGTGAGTTTTTGTTGAACGTTCGGTCCACGGGTCGCATGATTGCGGGCATTCTAGGTTTGCCATAATCACTTGAGCCACGAACAAAACCCTTAGTACTTTCCATTGAATCCTGGTTAGATAATAGGGATCCTTATAATGGTTTATTGTAATCCCTATATAATTGGGTAGTATAATCCCCTACATAACCTAACCAACCAGGGCTTTTTTCATTGCTCATTTGAGAAATTTCCTCAAAAAAAATTGGAGAAACCCTGCATCACTAAGGGATGATACCAATGATACCTGTCAATCTTTAGGGGCCCGATTTTCTCATGTAACAAGGTGCTTATGGTGGAACCCGGCCTGTCACCACCATTTTCCAAACACGACAAGTCGGAGGGATTGTTTTACCCGAAACCTGGTACTGAAGTAGTTGCTTAGTTGTTGCTTAGTAGTTGGTTTAGTAAATTAATCTAGTAAATGCCTCCAAACATGGGGATACTGAACACAGTTTCTTCTATCAGCCCGGATCCTAGTTGTATCCCAAATAGTGTAATTCCAAAAAGAAGCATGATTTTCGGCATGCTCTTTATTGGGCTATCCAGCTCTCTTCATTCTCTTTCATCCTCCCCATGCTCGTTGAGGATTCTTGGCCCGCCATCAACCCAAAAAGGGTTCATCATGGATCCATCCCGGTATTGGTATCTTTAAGTGGTGACACAACGTAATTCACAGCCGAAAAATTCACGGGACGTCCATAAAAACCAGGACAAAGGAACACTTCTTCTAAGTCCTTCACTTGGTAGAAGTCCATCAAGGCCTTTGAGAGTCCATGGCGCTGATGTTTTTGATTCTTGTCCATGAAAAAAAAACAGACATCAACTTCTGGGAGTTCTAGAAATCAAAAAACAAATCTGTCTTTAGTGGTTTCTTTGTTGACAGAGATCCTTTTCTGCACCGGGTTGTGTTTGAGTATACAATTATTATATGATTCCCCGTACACCACAAAAATGTATGTTGTTCCCTCTAAAACTGGCCAGTTATGTAGGTAGACCATGACATGTCCGGAGTATTTGGGCTATATGACCTTCAAGATTTCGCAAATTTGAGCAGTCAAAAAAATACCGCAAGATTGCCTGGCACCAAGATACAACTGTAGTGTAGAAGAACCAAAAAATCACACAAATCGTAATGTTTTTTAAGGAGCCCAGCTTTTGGATATAATAATCCCGGAAATTGCTTGAATGTTTCGAATTTCTCGAGAAAAAAACTGGTGGATTGGACCATGAATTCTCACTGAAGTAACCAATTTTCCTTCTTAGTGTTTTATGAAATCTCTGCTGACGTTTGTGGGGGAGGTTTTTTACACTTTGCTATTGTTGTTCATTGATCCGGGTTTATACATCACCCACGGAGCTCTCATTTCGCAAATCGCAGGGTACTGTCAAGTCAGGATTAGTAAAACCCCAAATTCTCTCCGCAGAATTTGGGACAGGAAGAGAAAAAAACAAAATTTTACCTTTGCAACAAAAAAACATGCAAATCGTTGCAAATCTCATTTTGGTTGCATGGGATACTTCCCTATACCATCCAAAATCAAGTAAATGTAGGTAAATATATCTACGGGTGCCTTCGTTTGCCCCGAGACACAATGCGCACCCCCCGAGCTACTGAACCACAGCCCAACAGTACTCACTCATCGTTTAGGGTTCGCTTGAAGTCCACCCTTGAAGGAACTCTAGACTCCGGTGGCAAACCAAGGAGCCGCGGGCCGTAAATATACCTATACCTTCTCTAGACATCCATAAAAACCTTCTGAGGATCGGTGTGAATGAACCTCCAAACATCTCCTGAGGTGAAAAGGCTTTTAGGGCTTCCAAACTCATACCGATCCTCACGTTCCAGGAGCTGACTGGAGGATGGTAACTGGACGGGTAGGAAGATACCATGGGAATGTATCCTTCATGCTTCTGGCCAAATGGAAGAATCTTTCACCAATCTAAATTTCCCTGAAATAGTCGATAAGGGGTCCCATTTCCCTTAAACTTACTAAACTCGCCACCATTTGGGGGGCCCAAAAACTCGTGTGTGTGGTGACCCGATCCTTGGCCCATCTTGCATTCTCGTTCAGCAAAGATGCTTCATCCTCCGTCGCTTTCAGGACCCGTGGGCAATAGACTTGCTTCCCCTTGCGCGGAAGGCGTGACCAAAATCCCGACAGAAGAAACCCGAATTCTGCGGAAAGATCTGGAGGGATTGATAAAAGCAGTGATCTAAAAACCGTGTCAGATAAATTTCCATATCCAAATCATGCTTTTTAAAAAATTGGCAGTAGCCTCTTCAGGCGTCTTTCATTCAATCAAGTTTGTCCACTTTGAAAACTATGCCGTAATGCTAAAACAGGTATCTAGAATCTTCTCCAATGCTTCCGTGAGTGAAACTTCAACAAGCATGTTTGACAAAAACATTTGCAGGTTAGATTTGCTTGGTTGATTGTTAGGATTGAAAAAAAGATATGCTCGGTAGTGATTGAAAAATGATTCAACAGTGACATATCCTCAGATCCCTTCTAAAAACCCCTGAGGATCCATTGGACATGATGCTACAAATGCAAAAAAACACATCAATGGTGACAGCTCTTGGCATCAAATATATAGATCCACAACAAAAGGCTACCCTACTTGCATGATCCAAAAAGCTTTGGAAGCCCCCATTTGTTTTCATCATTTCTAGAAGTGGCTTATCTTACCCATCTACCTCAAATTCCTCATGGAATCCTTGATCTTCCCCAATTGTATGTTTCTCCTTTTTGTCGGCTCTTTTTTTCATCACGTTTTAACCACAATAGAAACCCACCGTTACCACCTGCAGAAATGCTTCTTTTAGGATGGGCATGGTACGTAGTTCACCCTTTGGCATGGCCAAAAAGATGCCAATGCTGCTGCTGGCAGTAAAAAGCCTCAAAGTTTCGTTGGTTGGAAGTGACAAGGAACTTTGGTGGTTGGAAAAAGTACAAAAAATATTCGCCCAAATGGTGGTTTGATGTGGTTTGATGGGAATTTACAATGATACGAAGTAAAAAATCACCTTAAACAAATCAATCCAAGATCCCCGAAATGATTCAATAAATACACGCTGTGGCTAGTGTAAAATAAAGAGACATCCTTTTTCTTAATGGCAAGGACGACTGCAACGGTGATGGCAGTCACCATGAGATGGGCAAAAGAAATCACTTAGTGACTGGCGACGAGGACAACACCGCCTTGATAATTCACAAAGCGACAACTAACAATCACTATCTCGCAAAAAACCCTCAGCAGGTGCTTTCAGTTCAAGTGGAATTACTACTCCCTAGGGATCCAATCACCTTCAGAGAATGGTAATGGAACCGAAATACCATGCTCAAAAAAAGGTGATTGGACACCCCTTGCTCATCAGCTGAGAATACGACAATTGATGCCTAGGGACTGTTATCAGATTGGACTACGTCCCGCGCAATGAACATGAAACACATCTTTAAAACTACCCCAAGAGTCGCTTTAAAACATCATTAACTTCATGGAAACTTATCTGCAAAAGAATGAACATGAACTGAACATGATCTACAAAAACACTAGCCAGCTACTAACATAACATCTGGATGATATTGAAAAGTACTATAGAAAACACAACAACTCAACTACTTTTTGTGGTCCTTGTATTTTTCCAGATTTTTTGTTGCTCCCCCATGAAGGGAGCAAATTGGGAGTACTCTGCCATGTCGGAGCCTGAAATTCAAAAAGCTTCAATTCAACAAAAGTTGTTGTTCTCTTCCCTCCAATTTTTTTTTTACCATCCCTAAGACTAACAACGAGTTTGCACCTGAAACTGGATGGAGTTGGAGTTGGAATATGACCTTTCCTTTTATTGGGGCCCGGCCGGAAGGCCTACTTTTCAAGGGCGCAAACTGTAAACTGTTGAGGTAGGCTACACCATCCCCCTGAAGAAGAACAACAAAAGGGGGAAGGCACTGCCACCTCTGTGAGGTTCAACCCTCCAGTTTGGGGCTGCCATTTGTGGTTCCGAAAAACCAGGCTGTGAAAATTCACCATTCCCAGAAGGGGTTTAAGGAAGGCACCAAGAAAACTGGAAGCTGTTGGTATGTAGTTAACATATAGTAATGTACATTGAAAATAAAATGAACATATATACCTGCATCTTCCAGTTTGGGTGCTGTTAGAACTTTAAGGGATGTTGCAAAAAGGCACCCGTTACCATCCATTCAGCACCTCTTGGAAGATGCAGGTATACATGCATACAATGCTTCAGGAATTACCAACCGCTCAATTCCTCCGTCTCCCCCCCCCAAAAAAAAAAGATACACCCCCGAAAACTAACTTGGAACCCAAAAATAGATGGTTTGTAGATGTTTTTACCTTTTCCAACTGGGCATTTTTAGGTTCCATGTTAGTTTTCGGGGGTATATCCAAAAATCCGTCCGATTTTCTCGTTGCTTTTGTGAGCAACTTGCTACGCAGCAATCGTTCACAAACCGCCTGGCTCTGGCGATTCAGCTCAACATCGTCCAAGGCTTTCCTTTGCGGATGCGGATGGAAGCAGGCTCCAGGCTTTGGTATACTTGNCTAGTGTATTTTTCCGGGGGGTATATCCAAAAAATCCGTCCGATTTTCTCGTTGCTTTTGTGAGCAACTTGCTACGCAGCAATCGTTCACAAACCGCCTGGCTCTGGCGATTCAGCTCAACATCGTCCAAGGCTTTCCTTTGCGGATGCGGATGGAAGCAGGCTCCAGGCTTTGGTATACTTGGCTTTTCATGGGAATATAACCCATAGGATCCATTGTGACTGTTATATGTTTCTAAATATATATATATATACACATGATTTACCATGAAAATCAACCATCCATGTAGGAAAATATACCAATCCCATGGATCCTAGTGGTAAGGGATTATTAACCTTCATGTTCCCTGGGTAAAGGTTTAATCTATGATGAATTCAACTTCATGATTCATTATCTTATCTGGGATTATAAACCTTCACAATTCATGTTCCCTCGTTAAAGGTTTGCTATTACGAGGATCTTCCGTTTTAATGTGTATCTGTGTGTTGCTTTATTAGTTGAAGGATCATCCCATTTAGCAAGTGGTTAGTAACCATGATTAGTAAGCCCCCGGTCCTTCTCAGTCTGAAAGTGGGTCCAAACTGCACACCGATCCACGGTGAAGAGCCAGGCATCAAAGGGTATCAAATATGACGAATAGAAATATGAGCACCTATATACATGGCCGAAATGAAAAGGGTTTCACTGGGAAAAAAAACCTAAAAGTGGAGTGAAAAAAGGGCCGCTATCTATTGGCGATTCATCTTCGAAACTATCCTTCAACATCTTCAACATCAGAAAAACACCACAAATAACACCAACCAACCAAGGGCAAGACAACACCAAGCGTCAACGTACTTCGGACCTGTTTCCGTAGCGCGGTCTTCGCCGCTGACACGCTCGGGGAGGCCATGGCTCGTTTCCGGTCTGCAAAATGCGTGCAGATTCACCTGTATCAGTTGCTACTAGGGTGTCCGGCTGGAAGTGATCGTAACAACCCTTAGTAAGTTGCTTTTTTGTCAACTATTTACGGGACATATCCAACCTACTTATATAGGGGTTATAGTTATAATCCATGTACTGAGTACCAGCAGGACAACAGTATTTTGATAGTTAGTTATGCAGGTCAACCTTGGGGAAAACAAACACAAAAACATCAACTATTGAATCATCACCGAATTGGCCCTTGGCTGAGAGTTTCTAAGAAATGCTTACGGTAGCAAATTACTTGCATGCTGAGTTTGCACTGGAAACAAAAAACTTGAAGTGCCACTCTTCAACCCCCTTTTTTCCCACAAAAAATGGACCAATCCCAGCATTTTTGTAGGTAAGTAGAGGTAAACCAACAAACAAGTCTCATTCAGGGCATTTGTGGTTCGGGATTTAATGGATAACCCGCAGCTCCATTTGGTGACCTCTTTGTGAAGGTTTTTTGTGACCTTTTCAGGTCTTAAGTGACCTGCCTTTGGGTGATCCATTTCAAGAAGCTGGTTGAGTCACTTTGAAGAAACACACCAATATTCAGCAGTTACATCTCTACATGTTTCCATCCATTGGCAGATTTGATCTTCTTCGGAATTACCGGAAATTACTGTGCAATTCGTTTTTCACGTGCTGTTTCTTTTGAACTGAAAAAGCCAGCTGAGAACCAAAAGGCTGAGAGGATGGAAAGGACCATTACCAACATTTTTCCCGCCAATTCAAAAGCTATAGGTGGTGATTGGACCACCAATTTGTAGAACAAATCATCCAATTGGGGAAATCTTCCTCAATTTTCGGAGGGTACAGTAACCCCCTCGAAAACGAACGGCTGGCACCTGCAAAAAGAACGGGGCCCCCTAAAAATAAAACACTGAACATGCGCTTCCCATGGGAGCGCAAATTCCTATTGGAGGTGTAACAATTCAAAAAAAACAAATCCTTTGAAACAACTAAAACCACCCTGAAGTTTAAAAGCTCTTCCCTGGAAGTCAACCACCATTTTAAAAATGGTGGTTCCTTTTGGAAGATGATAGACCCCTACTAAAATAATGGTGGTTCGGAAACCAACCTATAAAAAAAGGTGGTTGGACTTCCAGGGTCTTGGATTCAGAAACGTTGATCCCCGCTGATTTTTCCTCAAATTTGAGAGTTACACTCTCTAAAACTAACATATCCCCTGAAAATATACCATACTTAAAAGGAATATAGTCTTCCAACCATCATTATCAGGGGCTATGTGAACTTCGGGGGTGTAGAAGTGCTTTTTGCCCAAATGTTTGAGCAAATATCAATAAGACCTAACGGTGGGGTGATGAAGCTCTAACCGATTCAACCACCCCTATACCTTGTTCAGGGCAAATTTTAAAGGAGTCAATTTCCCCTTTTGCGAATTCACCATCACGTTTGCGGGTGAAGAAGTTTTTTTTTCGGTCAACCTGGACTGGTTTACATATCACCACCTTTATCAAGTCGGTTTTTCCTTCCAGTTCGGGTGCCTTTTTGAGCCCCTGAGGGATGTTGTTTTTCGGCACCCCGAGACATGCATATCCATCCTTGTGGGGGTGTGGCTATTGGTGAGACCCTCACCACTTTAGACTCAGCTCGCTACAAATAAACATGGATCCTAAAATGTGCTCACCCAAATCTGGTTGAGAGGAAAATAGCTCCGCAAAACCTTCGCTCCCTGTCCCGAAACATTCAATGGGAATGCTATATTTACATATAGGTACATTTACCATCAAAAAATCAAAAAAAATCCGGTATACATACCTGGAACCCAAATGACCTATAGCTGTTTTGATCAAAAAAATGACCAAAAGTGGTTTTTGAGGGTGAAACTTAAACCCTCAAAACAGCCGGGTCCCAAAGATGGGTTGCCGGTTTTCATGTACTATATGGGGGTTTCCTAAAATGCTGGGTTTCCCCCAACCACCATGGGTTTTCCTACTAAAAATGATCATTTTGAGGTGTGAAATGGGGGTACCACCCTTTAAGGAAACACCCATATACCAGCAACCGAGGTGGATCGGATCGATCTGTGATCCCCAAACTCTAAGCCCTTCAACTGCAAGTGCACCTGGGAGAAGCGGAGGGAATAAACCAACCAACCGTGGATTGGATGGTCCGAAAGTGATCGGATCTACTTGGAGGATCATCCCATTTAGTAAGCGGTTAATAACCATGGTTAGTAAGTCCCCTAACTGGGGTTATTCCCCTTCCAAATGGGCTAAATGTTCTGCGGGTTACTAACTACTTACTAATTGGGATGATCCTCCAAGTATGGTGATCGGATCAATGGGCTAGTTGGTGGTTGAACCAACCCATCTGAAAAATATGCTCGTCAAATTGGGAATCATTTCCCCAGGGTTCAGGGATGAAAATAAAAAATGTTTGAAACTACCGCCTAGATGGGTTATTTTGGGATAAGTTGGGGTCATAACCAACTGATCCCAACCATTGATCCCAGCACTTCCTTCCTGGGACATCCAAGTATGGATTTGAAGAGGTTTCCATGATGTTTTTTGTTGTTTCCTGAAAGCTCCGAGAAAAAAACACCCAGGTAAAAGACTCCGCCAACGAGCCCTTTAAAAGGGGATATACCGATATATGATATACCCAACAAATACACACTATGGTTATTAAGGGTACAAGTACCATCCCAAGGGTACCACCATTTTCCCTATGAGCGAGGGCCGCTCATAGTTCTAAGGCAGATATCAGCGCTACCTTACTTGACCCTTGTTTACGTCGGTATATGTTTGATCTACCCCCCGCCCAGCAACAGTGACCACCAGGATTACTATCTACGTTTCTAGTAGAAATTCTCCTGAGCCTTCATTTGTCAGTATTACTGGGTGGGGGGTAGACCAAAGATATATTTAGAGAAAACCAAGGTATAATCACAATAATCATCAATAATCACGTTTTGCCTTCAACATGTTTTGAAGTCTCATGGCATCAGGATCATAGGGGCTGCTGGATTTCCAGGTCTGGTCGTTGCAATCACATCCGGACCACCGGATAACATCCAGTTCTTTTCTGACATATTGAATATTATTTCTCCAGGAGTTCCAGCTGCGATTGTTCCAAGAGCCTTCTTTTGGTGCCTATTTCCAAGCAGTCACGATCCGTATGCTGTCACTATCGAAGCTCATGCGCACTCTGACCATTTGTTTGAGTTTTCATTTTCGCCTGCCACCCTTGTGACTCGCGCCAAGCTTGCAAGAATTGGCTGCCCGCAAGTCGTAGTTAATACGAAGGGTCAATCTGTTCATAGCCTTCAACATAAGATGCAATGGAAAAACTCCTTTTACTTGACAAATGAAAGGCCAATTCTCGAAACATCACAGGGAAGTGTTTCGTGAACCTATAAATTCAGCAACTGCTGCATGACTACGTGCATGAAACCTCTACAAAAGAGTTCTCCAAAAACTCACGTACAGAGCTGCAGTTTAGTGTGGTTAGTTGTTGTACATAATTATATACCAGCACCTTCCAAGGGGCGCTGAATGGATGATAAGGGGTGCCTATATGTGGTTGGAAGACGATCCTTTCCTTTTAAAATGGTCGTGGAAAAAAGTACACAACATACTCCCAAATGGTTGTGTAATAGTGATTTACCATGGTAGAAAGTAAATTATACCAGCACAAACCCCAAATACCATGGAAAGGTTTCAGCCCTTTCCGGTAAAAAATTCACCTTAAACTAAGATGTGGTTAGAAACCTGGAGGTAGCTCCTTAGCTCCCCTTTTATAAAGGGATTTTAGATACCCCCAGCTCCTTAGCTCCCTTCAAAACACCAGCTAGTAAACAAACTCAAGGTTTACAAAAAAATAGGGTGGGAGTAAAATCCATCAACCACAGCTCCTCACATCTTCAACAAGGTTCCCCCACTGCCATACTCTTCGTAGGCTTCTCGGTTGCCGCTGCGGCGGCTGCAGCAGCAGCTGCCTCAGCCACCTGCACCGTGGAAGGAGAGCAAGGTGGAAACTCTTTGCCCCTACCAGCCAGAAGTGAAGTTATAACTTAAATTTCTAGGGGTTAGTTGTAACTCCAGTTACCCATTTATAAGGGTTAGCCGGGTTAGTTATAACTCCATTTACAACTAGTACAGGGGCCAGCCTTGAGGTTGTTCAGAAGTTTCAGGAACTTTCGTGCCTAAATGGAGGTAAATAGACCATATACATCGACTTCTTCATGAATTTTCAGCCTGCAACATCTGAAAAGGAGAATGCCTAAACCAGGGGTATTGTTGCCTGAATTTGTATGGAAATTTTATGTTTGATTATGCTATGGGTATGGCAAAAAGTCCAAAACGAAATCTTTAGGAAACCTAGGCCAACTTTTAAGCATAGTCAGTTTCTTCAACCCTTAACCCCCCAAGCGTTCCATGTTTTGCTAAAACTCGAGAAACGTTTTTGGTGCTCCTAATCACTCACGAGTCCTGGGATGATCCTCCAGGTAGCGTATCTCCCAAATGGTGGTTTCATGCTGATCTACCAGATGGTACAAGGAAAAAAATCACCGAAAAAAACAAATCCTAGGCTACTAAGACTATATGATATGCCAGGGTCAGCCAGCCCAGTTGTTGTATGGGGAGTTTACTCATCCCCCCATTCAATAGGGAATCCTTTAGATTGGGTGTACAAACCCTACTATAGTGGGTATATAAATTCAATGGAGTAATAATGATCCAATTGGCAATATATGAGTAGTATATAAGTGGTATATACTGCCAATAGGGTGATTATATATATATATATATATATAATCACCTACTACCTATTAAGGGAACCAGAAACAGCTAGTGATTAAATCCAAGCCACTGGGGTATACAAATGTTGTTATTTCTTTTCCAGCCGCCTCGTCATGGGCTGGACTGCCCACTGAAGCCTGGAGCGTTTTGGCGGAGGTTTAGACAGCCGGTGTTTGCTGGGAGAGAGAGGTGTGCCATGGTTATTGCTTGGTTGTTTGATAGGGATCCTCCATTATGAACTGGTTGGTGGTTGAACCAACCCCTTTGAAAAATATTTACAGTCGTCAATTTGGATCATTTGCCCAGGGTTCGGGATGAAAATAAAAAAATTGAAACCACCACCTAGTTTATGAAATATTCACCACATAACTGGGCAGTTTTATTCATCCCCACATAACATTAAAAGATGTATTTCCTATATTTAAAATGGTGATTTTCCAGGGCCATGTTGGAAAACTGTGGGGATCCCCAGTCTTCCAAAATCCTCCAAACAACCTAGGGGAACCTCTTTTTTGAAACCCCCTGGAAGTGTTTCCTGGCAGTTGGGGTTTTACAGTTTACACTCCCTAAATCATCCTAAAAGTAACAGTTTGCCGCTTAAAAATGATGGTTGGAAGACTAATCATAAAATATTATCCTTTTTGGAAATCCTATTTTCAGAGGCGACGTGTTAAAATCCTTTCCAAAAAAGGGAAACTGAGGGAACAAAAATCGACACCACAAAATTTGAAATCTAGATTAGAGATATTACAATACATATCCACGTGCACACGTTTTACATGGAAATGCCCCATGCTGATTCTATGTACATGGAAAGGTAGTGATTTTCCAATGGAAAAAATCCTGAGATTACTTCATATAATTCTATGACACAAGAGAAGGGGCAAGGAAAGAAACTGAAGTAACACGTAACTTATGTTAGTTTACAAGGGGGTAATGGCAGCTCCAATAATTCCTGGGTTCCTGGGGATTTTGTGATTACCCAAACAACCGGTCTTTCGTTTTGTTGGCTCAGGTCCCTTCTAAGCAACCGGCCATTTTTGGGAAGATTGATTTGCGTTTGTTGTTATTAGCGGCTGGTCAACCTACCCTCACTTACTGGGATAAGTTGACGGGGGGTGATGAATCCGATGTACAACCTACATGTACCTAAGGAATTAAAGGCAAATGTAGGTGAAAACTCCATACATCTGGTTCATGTTCCAAGTATGATATCTTTGACTTGGATTTGCTTGAAAAATGGCTGGAAAAAGTGACAACTACAACGTGAAAAAAAACACCTTAAACAAACCCATAGGATCCATGGGAATGATATATTTACTTACATGTCCCATTGAATGTGGCCATTTTTCACCATGGAGCATCTGGGAAATCTGGGGAAACCTATCCCAAGCCCATCCAAGCCATTCCTGCGCTGGACTGGTTGGAGTCAAACGAGAGAATGGAGAGCTGGTCCTGGAGGGTGAACAAAAACTCGACCAATGTTTTTGTACTTGGATGTCCAAGGTGTTTTTGTTACCTAGGATACGATGGATGGGCTCAGATATTTCAACGTCAACCATGCCACACAAAGCTTTCCAAAACGGTGCGTGAGATTCCTTTGGTCCTGCCAATGTGAGGTCGTCCACGTATGTAGACAACATGAGACGTGCATCAGAGAAATAAAAGTTCCCCGCATACTCAGGTATCTCCTCGCCGTTGGACCTGGACACTGGTTGCCAGATCATCTACCCTCCGAGGCGAGCTATGATACTCTTGAGATGTCTCTCACAATGCTCCCCGGCTTCCGGGTGTCCATAAAGTGCCTTAACCAGCAATACCACCGGTTTGGCGAACTTCTCCCTCCACCAGGAAGGTCGAAGTTCTAGAGGTAATTGTATCCAAGTAGGATGTTTTGACAAAAGAAATGCCTGGACGTAAGCTTTTACCGCATCAGCGGCAGAAAGGCCATTGCCAGGGATGGACCCATAGGCAAGTGTGGCGTTTAAGCCTTGGACGGACGTCGGGTTTGCTCCAGATCGACGTCTCCAAGCAAGGCAGTGTGTAACCATCACAAGATTCCACAGTGCTGGCCAGTCTACATTCTACATCCTCAAAAGTCGCAGACAGTAACTTCAGAGATTCGAGCTGCTCTTAATAGTGACCAAACGAGATATTAAACCATTAAAATACCATTAAAGAACTAACCATACCCCATGACACTCAATGGGAACGGTATACTTACCCACATGGATGGCGAATTTTTATGGCACACGTAGGTAGATGTACCATACATTGAACGTCTGGGTACGTTTCCTTTTATGTCCCTACTTGGAGGATCATCCCATCTAATGAGTGTTAAATATATCGCCATGGTTAGTTGTTTTCCCCTAGGGCTAGCTATGGCGCGGAACTCCCTTAGCTGACCGCTTACTAAGTGGGATCATCATCCAAGTAATTTTCCAAATCATGCAATACCAGTATCAAATCATTTGATGGACACAGAATCTGAATTTGCACCCTGGGACCCTAGTAAGGCCCACATCTTAGTGTCAACCCCTGAAATACCCGGTAAAGTTCAGCCTTTCGTGGCTCCAAAGAACAATCTATGAATGTGCCCAATGGTAAGGGATAGTCATACCCCAGTTGTCCAGGATATCCATTGGGTATGATTATAAACTGGGGTATGACTATCCCTCATCAAACATACCCTTATATGTAGAACAACTGGGTATATGTAACAGTTGATAATAGTTGTTCAGGGTTTACAATTGGTTTACATATCCATTATGAATATTATACGGATTCCTATGAGGTCTTTCGATCATGGCATATATGTCGACGGTATAAGACACATTCCCTGTTCAAGCCGTGACCTTTTGTTCCCGTATAGCTGGAGGTCACCAACAACCATTCCAAAAGGGTAAACCATCTCATTCCCAGGTAGACATGCAGTCAACAATTCACTCCCAAGGTAAATCAGCGGTATTTGAATTGTATGTTTTAGTGGGCTTTCAGTCATACCTTACTCTTCCAGTCATACCAAACGTGAGGATCGGTGTGAATGAACCCCCGAACTCACATCTTCTGAGGTTCGACTTTTGTCCTAAACACCCCCTGTTTCGGTATGACTGGAGGATGGCGACTGGATGACGATCAGGATACCGAACCTAAGTTTTTGATGTTATTGGGATTTCATATAACCTACTGTTGATGGTTCAGAAATCCCAAGGCCAACCACCTGGAATGTATCCCCCTAATGGGGTAAACTGTTGGCACTACCTACTAGCGCTAGTATCAACTGGTGATCGCCGGATTTCTGAACCATCAACAGTATGGCAAACCAACAGGACTTTTGGGGAGATTCACGCCCCTCGCATAAGCATCAGTTACAGGTCCAGGTGTATGGAGAACCCATCCGTTTTTTCAGCCCCTTCGAAGGTAAGGGGCTTCATGCAGAAAGGGACATGCATCCGAAACCCTGACTCATTTAGGCAAAGCTTGTTGACCACTTTTCGTGGGTGAAACATCTGTCAAAAAAAACCTCAGGAAATCAACCCGGACATATTGGTTTCAAAAAAGTAACATGGCCCCACATGCCGCCACGTTACCATGGCAGTAGATTCAGAACAAATGACACTTGAGATGATTTTCATGTTCTTTTTTGAAGTATTTTCCAGACGTTGAACCGTATTTCTCAAAAAAAAAAAACATGTCCCAGGTGATTCAATTTGTGACATGTTTTATCCCCCAGTTCAAGGTCACCAGCAACCATTGAAAGGGTCAAGGTCATCAGTTTCTCACCAACCAACCAACCAACCAACCAACCAACCAACCAACCACACCAGACCATCATTCTCCCTACGACTTGGAGGATGGGCTCCCAGGAAGTAAGGACGGTTCAGTGGTTAGGATTCGGATCAACCCCCAAAAACCTAGGCCATGAGAATGGTTATTTGGAAGGGGTCCAATCCAACCCGATCCTTAAGGGACAACAACAACGATCACCATATGGGTGTTTCCAAAAATAGGGGTAACCCAAAATGGATGGTTTATAATTGAAAACCCTATGATTTCGGGGTACCTTTGGAAAAACCCATATAACCACGTTTTGGGTCCTTGATCGCCCGCTCTGAATCACGCAGTTCCCAGAAGTATTTCGTCATTATGTACAAGATATACATCGTTTCATAGGCTTGCAGAGCATACGTCGACCAAGGACATGTTTCAATTAAGTAGGTACCGAAGCAGTCGATTGCGTAGCACTTTGAACATGAGCGTCATCACAGGTTTGGACATGTTTCAAGGATGTACCGAAGCAGTCGATTGCNAACACGATAGTCATCACAGGTTTGGACATGTTTCAAGTATGTACCGAAGCAGTCGAATGCGTAGCACTTTTTTTCACAGGTTTGGACATGTGTCACATCTCTGACAAAGACAAAAACACTGCTCCCAGTGGGACGAATGCTCAGTTGGGTCCTTGGCCCCACGTGTTGCCGAAACCATATGAAGCGATGTTTATTATGCATAAAAACAAGCGTTTACTATGGGGAGTACATGGTCAAAAACGCGCGCGACCAAGGACCCGGAAGGTATAACCATGGGACTATTAACCGATGAACTGTTCTTCCAGGGAGCCCATCCTTCAGTCGTTTCCGATGGATTCGTCCTGAAACTCGAAGGACTCCGTGGATTCAAGAAGGACGCTGCCAAGCTACTCGTGGCCGTGCGTGCCCTGGCGCTAAGGGGTAAAAAAAAATCAGTTTAAGTGGACACAATCAGCTTACAAGCCACAAACATTTCAAGGATTTATGCACAGGACATGTTTATTTTAAAATATCCTTGTAAAACCATGGAAAAAGCGAGACCATTCTTGAATGGCGCCACTTAGCACTTCCTCTTTAGATCGAGGTCTGGTGACAGTGCCGTTGGGGAGAGAGGTGGAAGATGGGACATAACCTGCTTGCGGAGTGTGGGGGGGGGGGGCGCATCAACCTGGCCCACAATTTGATGTCCCCTGATCGGAGGGCGTGCTGGCGATCAAGTCTTCGAGACCCACCACGTACTCCTGGCGGCAAAAAAAATATGGATTTTCCGTGTCCCCCGTGTTCTTCCATTTCATGTGCCTGGAGGAGTGCAACCTGCTCCCGCAGGATCTTGAGCTGGGCCTTTTGCTCAGCTACCAGTTTGACCTGGTAGTCTAAGCCGTTCCCTCAGCTCCATGACCGCCTTGTAGTGGCTTATAGAGAAAGCCATCGTGACATGGCTTATTCCAGGGACTTTCCATATGGAGAATCCATTCGCCCTTGCGGACTTGGTCGGAAACCGAACCTCACCCTTGCATAGAGCGAAAATCGTCGTCCACCCATAATGACGGCCCATATCTTTGATGAAAATACCGATTAAAGTAAACCCCGCGAACAAAAATGAGCTTTTCAGCTGGCTAAAGGTATTTATCCCATTACGGATCCATGGGACGATTGTATATTTACCTACCATGGATTCCGTTAATTTTCATGGTAAATGTATAGGTAAATACAGCAGTCCCATGGATCATATGGGTATGAACCCTACACATTCAAATACCTATTGATTTGCTCAGGTCTTTAGGGGGACGTTTGGCAATCTGATTTTTTTGTGGAAAAAAAATGCATCAAAATCACCAAGGGGTTTGGATGTCTAGGGTGGGGGGGATTACCAAAGGCTTGCCAAAGATCCAATCATGTACCCAAACACTGAGTATGGTCTATTTACCTACATGTACCATGAAAAAATGTAGGTAAATATAGGTAAGAGACCCCTCTGGTACGTTCTAGTTCATGGTCAACTATAGGTGCCGTATAACCAGAAATTCCATGCTGTTTGCTGTTTCTCAGGTCTCAAACTCAGTATCACCCAACATGAAGCGCATGCAGCGCGGTAAGTACACAGTCCATGAATAGAGATAACATGTGTAGGTACTTGGTGGATCATGGTAGTTAGTAACAGTTAGTAAGTTGGGATACAGTCCTATTCAGGGGACTTAGCAACCAACTTACAAGGGTTAGTTATAGCTATAACTATAACCCAACTTATAATTATATAGTTACTGTTACATCTGTTACTAACTACCATGAGATATCAAGTCTAATTAGGTAAAGCTATAATTACCATCCCTGTGAAAACATGTCACTTAGTTTTGAAACATGTCCTTGTGAGAACATTCCTCTACAAGAAGGTACGCGGGATTCGGGGCTCTTCGCTAAATATACCATGTAGTTGGTGGTGTCAACCCGTTTGAAAAATATGCTCGTCAAAATGGATCACGAAACCCCAGATTTCGGGGTTTCAAATTCAAAAAAAAACAGTACTTGAAACCACCACCTAGACCATACATTGACTAGTTGTTGGTTTCAACCCATTTGAATAATATTACTGAAAAAATTGGATCATTTCCCCAATTTTCGGGGTGAAAATAAAAAATGCTTGAAACCCACCACCTACTGGGATGTCCATGGAACTTAGTAACTACTTAGTAAGTTGGGTTGCAACCTACTTAGGGGACTTACAACCTACTTATATAGGGGTTATAATCTATTTACTAAGCTCCATGGACATCATAGTAGTTTCCCGTTTCTTAAAAGAAATACATCACCCTTTTCGCTTGACTCACCTATTGAAGCCACGCACACGACCCGCCAAAGATTCCATGGAAGTACGTGTCCTGGAAGCACTCAAAAAAATGTTGGCTGATATTCCATGAAACCCTTGGTGAATATGGGTTTCTTATGGATTCTTATAATCGCTTTATAATGGTGAATATGGGTTTCTGATGGTTTCTGATTGGTGAATAAGGATCCCTTCTGATTTAGAATCTCTATCCCAAATGATCAATGTATGATCTATTTACATCTATTTACGAACATTTGGGTAGGTTTTGGGGTAAATGTGGGTAGATAGAAACATACATTGAGCATCTGGGTATGTAACTGGGATATCCAATGTATATACTGATTCCTGAAGATATATATGTATGATATAATATCCCATGATATAACTGGGATTACTGGATATCATTGATTCCTGAAATAGGGATCCCTTGATAATGGCTCCTCATAAAATCCTAACTGGGTAATCCCCTAAAGCATCCCCAAAAACCAACAGCTACCTTTTCCAATTATGTAGACATACACAGCTGGACACTAATCGAGCTTTGTTTGAATTGTATTCTTTGGATCTTTTCCGAGGATGTTGCAACCCCATAGAGGAATATTTTAACTTAGATGTTGCACCTGTTCCATGCCTTTCGGAAAAAAAAAAACAAACAAAAATCTACCACAATCTGGGCAATGGAAACTCTAATTCCTAAACCTGCCTTAAGGAAGGGGGGAATCTCCCTATCTAACTACCACCATTTTGGGGGGGTGACCTTTCCGGTTTTTTGTTCATTGGTGACGAATCCCCATGGAATCCGTAAAAAAAAAATCACCTTCAACAAATCCAAGTCGTTTCAGCAGTAAAAACCACATGGGAATACCATTTTGGACCTGTGAGACGACATGGTGGTGGGTTTTTTTTGCCATGGAATTACATTATCCAGTTGTGTCGACCCTAGTCAACAAATTCCATTTGTGACATTGCCAATGTTTCAGGGAGGATGGTTTTAAAATAACTGGCTAGCTGGATGGACAAACATACTGCATCAGGTTGGCAAAGGAAAGGGACATGTCCATTTACCTTTAAACTAACAAGGTTCTTTGTGGCTTGGTTTGCTTGGATTTGCTGGTTTGATGATTTAAAAAAACAAACAACATCTCTCAAATTCTGTTTGTTCATGGTAATCTACCATGGTAGAATCCATAAAAAGTAAAGTCACCATAAAAACAAACACAAGACTTAAACTTTGGGTGTATGTAACTTGGGTTGTCCCCCACCCAGGATGCCAGTGATCTTCTCCGGATTATGAACCATGTTTAGGTAGGGGATCCCAACCTAAACTTTGCCACTGTTACCGGGAGGGGGGACAACCCAATACATAATGCTTTTTTCGAAACCTGCAGATTTGCTAGAAGTTTCTCCCAAATTTTAACCCATCAAACTACCCCACCCCCTAACCAACCTATACCCCCTCCAATAAATATAAGGCCGAAAATTTACAGGTTATATAACCCACCATTTTCTCTCAATAAGACCTTAATAAGGCCTGAATTTCTTGGGGGGAGACACTCCCCCCACCGCAACCCACGAAACTCTCCGAAACATAAATCCCCGGCTCCAGACGCCGCCACGCCCAGAGGTGGTCGTGTGTACAGGCGGGGGAGTCGCCTTACGTAGGCGCCTCAGGTTGGTCAGAGTCTTCTCGGGTTTTGTGTTGCTCCCGGATGTCCCCAGGAAGTGAAAATTAGAGGTTAGGAAATTGTTTTTTTATAACCTACTTGTAAATGGAATATACTAGGGATATAGCCCATTTACCAGCCATTTACTACCTTCCTGGGACATCCAAGTGGATTCAATGAATAATGGGGTGAATGACCCTTGTCTGGAATACCGAATACCTGCAAAGAATGTATAGGTCTTAACTTAAAGCTTCCAATTTTTACTTCCTCACGGAAGTAGTTTGTTGGAATTTCAATGGTAAATGTTTGACGATCTTCTAGTTGGTGGTTGAACCAACCCCTCTGAAAAATATGAGTCAAATTGGGTTCATCTTCCCCAATTTTCGGGATGAACATGAAAAATATTTCAAACCACCACCTAGACTCTAGACTTGGATTTTTCTCCAAACCAGGAACCGTTTGTCATATTTACCCTTAGTCCTTGATAGTTAAACGGCTCAGGAACCCTCACATCTGGTTATCTTCAGATGGCGACTCGGTAGACTTCATATGGGGGCAACTCCTAAAATGGTGGGTTTCCCGTGGAGATTGGGGGTACCACCATTTAAGGAAACCCCCGTATATCCCATATTGTTTATGAAATAGATCCCTTTTTCGAATGATACTGCCTATGCTCCCTTGGCACGTTAATGTTGTCAGTTGGCACGTGAAGTGAAAGGTCTAGCCCCCAGTAAATAAGTGCTGTTTATATTGTTTCTGGTTGGTGGTTTCAACCCCTTTGAAAAATATTAGTCAAAATAGGAATCTTCCCCAAATAGGGGTGAAAATAAAAAAAATGAAACCACCACCTAGAGTTTATGTGTCTGGCCACATGGAATCATATTTCACCAACCTAGAAGATTATCTGAAATAAGGGAATTTGTTGCGGGGGGGGGGGGTTCCCCTACTGTTTTTTCCCTGTCATTTTGGGGGCCCAACGTCGTGTGAGGTCGCGATTCAATTTGGGTAGATGATAGATGGGGTATGTTTTGAACAGGTCCATTGATCAACCTCATTTTCCGACTGGATGTCCAAAAAATAGCCCAATGATTCATCAACACCCTTAAATCATCGGTTTCATTGAAGGGAAAACCATGGAAAATCCCAACAAAGAAAATCCGGTGATAATTCAGCCAAATACTAGAGAATGTTTTCTTGAAATTCTGTGACATGTCTAGTCTAAGAGGCTTCCAACCCCCAATGTACTCCAGTTGGAAGTCATTCAGTGAGGGTTAAGTTATGTCTTGGTGCCACTTAACAGTTTGCTGTGGATCGTGAAAAAAAAACTGGGTGTATGCTTGGTTGCTGACTCTTTTGTACCAAATCAGATCCTAGTTTAACTGGGTTTGTGCTAGGATAGATGCTTGGTATCTGGTTAACATGATGTCTGGGCAATGTTCAAAAAACCCTTATGACATGAACCATGAAATCCTCATTGTTTCAGGTTCCGGGATGATGCTTTCATGGCTCCTGGTTCACAATCCCTCCATATGGCTGGGTAGCTTGTCATCCCTTACAGCAAATAATCAAACGCTGGAACTGGTCACGCAAAAAAAAAAAAGGCGAACAATTTTCTGGAGAGGACATGAAGCCAACCACCATTTGGGAGATTATGTTTTGGAACTTGTTCCGTTTGCATCATGGCCAAGCAAATCCAAGCCATAGTTATCTCAATGTTATTCTCATGTTCTCATATATCTTCCAGTCATACAGTTTCACGTGAGGATCGGTGTCAGTTTGGACCCATGTTTCGCTCACACCTCCCGAGGCGAGTTTGTCCTTTGATCCAAACTGACCCTGATCCTCACGGACACGGTATGACTGCAGGATGGCTTGGGAGACTAGGGCATACCCCAAATATTTGGAGGATTTGACACATTCACACCTCTTAAGGCAGTAAGGCCTTTAGGGTGCCCTTTTTTACCGATCCTCACAAGCTATGACTGAAGGAGTTTGGAAGAATACGAATAAGGATCAGAAACATGCCCTACCAAATGGCAAGGGATAGTTATACCACCGTTTACATCAGGTTTACATATCCATGAAATAAGGATTCCCACAGTATATTCGTGTGAATGTTAATCATAATCAATGGTTGGTTGGTAGTTCATCTTGGTGGTTTCAATATCCTAGGAATTCCCTATTAAATCAATCCATTTTTTTTAGGTTCGAACCTAAAAAGGAAGTGGTTGATGGTTGATTGCGGTAGTATAGACTCACCCAGTTGGCAGTTTTTTTACCGCTTATATTCCAGGCATAGAATCCCTACCACCATACTTGGAGGATTATCCCAATGGATGTAAGTAGTTTTTTGTAACCTTCATTTATAAGCCATCCAAACGGCCATTTGGAAGGGGTCCCATAACCCCAGTTAGGGGGACTTACGATCACCATGGTTATTAACCACTTACGTCCGTCATGGGAGGATCCTCCAAGTACCACCGGCCTCACCAGAATCCACTGACACTGAACTCAAAAAATTGAGGCAACGGGCTGCAAGAAAAGAGAGGTGAAAATCCTGACTGCTGGAATTCCTGGTTTTTTCATCATAGATTTGCTTGTTTGATCCCCTTTGGAGGATGGAAACCCCATTTAGGATACGTGGTTACCTAAAGGAGGGTTAGAAACCATTTCTAACTACATCAACCCGAATCCTTAGGGGACTTACTAAGCGAGGTTATGTTCATCACTTACGTGGACCATCATGGGGCCCGATCCTCCAAGGATCTCATCCCATGGGTCCCACCGGTTTTTCCATGGGGCCCCATCGGAGGATTTTATAAGACTAGTGTAGGTGGTGCCTTCAGATATTCTTGGAATTTTCACCCCAAAATTTTGGGGACATGTACCTAGTTAACAAGCACCCCTATTGGAAGACTAGGGCCAATTTGCTTTAATACTTCAAATAAGATCAAATAAGATATGGTTCACAAGTGTCCACTGGTTCAATCTACTGTATATCACCTTCTTGAACAAATCAATAGCAATAAGTTCAGGATCACGTTTTTCTACCCCCAAAAGAAAGTCAAAAAAATAAATTCCATTCCCAAATTACTCCATGATACGATCTATTTACCTACAAAACATGGATAGTTTGGGGGGTAAATTCGTAGGTAAAAAAACACGGCGCCGCTTTCAACCTCAGCTCCAAGTAATTTCAATTCCACCATTTGAGCCTCCTGGTTGTTTAGTGAAGGGATCCTTATGCCATGGTTTAGTACTGTTGATGGCTGAAATCCGGCAAACCATTTGAGGTGGTTGTTTTTCCGATTATTTGAAAGTTTTTTACATCCCAGGTGGTGCAGGATTTCAGCCATCGACAGTAGTATGAATAGTAGTATAATAATAATCACAGAACTGTAGTAGTATAATCCTTTGTGTATCCTAAACAACCAGGGGCCTGTTTTTCATTGCTCAAATGAAATCACCTTTTTTAGGGGAAAAGCTTCCCTTCTGAAAAATCACCCTTGCAGTTCAGTGGTGGCTTGTAATTCGTGTCGTGCTGGCCCCCAATATCATCTTTTTTGTTTAGTTGATTGATTAGTTGACTTATAACTTCATTAACACATTTTTTAAAACCCTCCACTTGAACTAAGGATATGCCGTATGGTGACGTGTTGAACTCGTGGCGGGTGACGAATCCTTGTAAATTTTATGCCATGACACCCTCCCGCAGCACCTGCAGAAGGGTTTCTATACCCTCTCAACAAATTGCCATGGAAAATCACCGTTTTGTCCGTCAAAAATATCATCAAAACGGTTGATTTTGTCCAGCCAGCTATGTTAATTTTTGGGAAAGTAGTTAGAATGGTGATGAATCAGTCAATCTGGTAGAATCCATCAAAACCCATCCATCACTACCAAGCTCTTTATATTGAGTCGCATCAACTCTTCGGAACATCAGTAGTAGTCATACCCCGCCCAACCTCCCTCACCCCAGCGAACATCCATACTTGGAGGATCATCCCAATGGTTCATAAGCATGATGGTAAGTAAGTCCCCTAAGTAAAATTTGTCTATACTTATAAATGGATATAAAAGGCTTGGTATCTTGGTAATTCCCTTATCATAATCTTAACTAACCCACGTATCCTTAGTGGGAGCCCATCCTCCCAAGTATCCATGCCACACATTGCCACACCTCACAGCTACCGTCTTCTCATCTTCCGAATCAAAGGCTATGCTGCAATTCGTGGGAAGTGAAAAGTCAGCACCTCGGAGGGAAAAGAAGGATGAAATTCCACAACACCCTGCCAGGGTTCCCAGAAAATTACAGCACACCCCTATATCGCACACCCCAGGGTTCCATCCCCCTGTTCGTCAACTATGAAAGGAATTCCATGAAAAACCCTGTTGGTAAAGGTTGCCCGGGGTCTGTTCCAAAGGTGTGTTAAAAGTTAAAAGGTGTTTTTTTTTCCGCTGAATAAGCAGAGCAGATATTTAAATTTAAAATCCGTTCTAAAAAAATGACTTGAGGTCCTGGTGCTTCACAAAAAACATCTTCAAACAAACAGCAGTTTTTTTTTGAAAACTTCAACTTGGACTTGCTGGTAAGGTGGTTGGAAAAAAGTTCCAAAAACTATTCTCCCAAATGGTGTTTTTTTATAGTGGTTTACCATGGTACTTTAAACAAATCCAAGTTTTCTTGGTCGCTTTGAAAGGATGAAAATCTCTAGTCTTCCAGTCATACCTTGTAAGGATCGGTGCGAAAACATCCACAAAGAGCTACTCACACTTCGGAGTTGGCCTGCTTTTCCCAGCCCAACTGTTAGTTTCAGGGAGTGGTCCAACTACTAACACTACTTGGAGAAAATAGAAATCAACTTCCCTGAACTTAGATGTTCTCATTTCTTTACTAAAAGTACCTGTTAACTGGGGATCCGGCATGTGACGTCACTAGTCAGTACTTCACCCAAAAATAAAAAAAAATGTTCCAATGCGGCGTGCATCGGAAAAACAGCAGTCAAAAAAAAAAATGAACTGCCGGATTTCTTGCTACGTCCCGTCGCTGCTCACCCCGCGCTTCACCCGGACCACCAAAATTAGGGACATACAATGCCGGAATTTTTTTGAGGAAATCCTCCAAAATGACATGTTTTATGAAGTTGATCCCACACCCGAACAAATGGGCCCCATTCAATGATCTCTGTAGTAACAGCTATAGCAGTCACGTCACTTGAGCCAGGAAAAAAACTCTCTTACTTTCCATGAAATATTGGTTGTTTAATAGGTATCCTTGTAATGTCTTCTTTAAAAAAATGCCCACAAAACTGAGAAGTATCATCCCCTTTGTGGGTGTTTCCTTACATGGTAGTACCCCCAAATCATCCATTAAAAAATAGGGTTTTCCATTCTTTTCACCATCCATTTTGGGATATTCCCCCTATTTTTGGAAACACCTACAACAACTCTAAACAACCACGGATTTGTTCATTGCTCACAAACGGGCAAATTTGAGACTCCTGACTAGTGCAGCACAAACCCCAAGGGAAGACGTCAGAAGAAAAGTGTCGATAATTGGCCACGACCTCAGTTTCGAAAAAAATGTCACATCTGCTGGGCAAACTATCTCATAGAACTAGGGTAATATTATCTTCAAAGATTTCCATAATGGGTTTTCAATTTGTCAGCCCTATGAAGTAGGGTAATATTATCTTCGGAGATGTAATCCACATGAAACAAGCTGCTGGACTGTCCAGCAAGGATTGATTATATTGATAATTGTCAAACCCCGATGAAATGAAAAACAGCTAGTTCACCCCTGATAAAGACCCGACGATGCCAAACATACCCAAAACACCTTGTCTGGAGGTACTTGGATATCTAGGTCTATTGGAAGTGGTTTCATGCTTTGAAACCACTACAATAGCTGGGGGTCCCTATCTGTTTAGAGACTTCCCCAGAAAGAAATGATGCACAAATTGATAAGTGACATTTCTTGGATTGTCGTTCCTTTCTGCAAATAGGCAAACATGGGGAATGTCCACATTCATTCAGGGGTATGAATTTTCAGACATTCCAGCTACCATGTTCATGTCCTTTGAAATCGCGGGGTATATAACTGCAAATCGCTCACTATTGTGGTTCGGGATTTAAGATACCCCCACGAAAACTTCGAATGTTTTCCAAAATCTGTACAAAGGTGGGATTGTTAGCATTTTTCACCCAACCAAAGCACGGACTATGCCTTGTTAGGGCCTTGTTAATATAGATGTGGTCTAAATATACACCGGAAAAAGAAGATGACATGTCCTTTTCAAATGGTCCCTTTCCTGGGGACATGTTAATCTAGTTGGTGGTTTTAACCCGTTTCAATAATTATGTCAAATTGGATCATTCCCCCAAGTAGAAGCAAAACTAAAACATATATATTTGAAACCAGCATCTAAAAATTCTCGTAGGGGTACTTGCAATTCGAGGGCTGATTTTCAGTTGGCCCATCCATTACCAGCAGCGTGAGTCGAGGTACTGCCGAATGTGGCAGCAATGGCAGCCAATAGCCGGAGGACTCCCTGATGACTGAGATTTTTTTCATGGGAACCTTGTGGTTCCCAATGCCACGACCACCAGGAAATAAGGACTTTGTACCATGGGGAACCCATAACCTTCATTTTTAGAGGTTATTTGTCTCATATGTTCATCATATTTTCGGGGTTGAAAACCTTCATGTTTCATGGTTTTGGGGGCTAAGGGTAAGGCCTTGTCAGGGGATGACAATGATAAATGACCGAAAATAAACAAGTAAGTGATTTTTCTTCACCCCTATATGAATCGAGTCATGGGACCCTACTTATAACTGGTGAAAGACACCTGAAAAGATGGCTGCTTTGGAAGAATTTGTCCTTTCCTTTTGGGAGTCTTGGCCTATCAGGCCAGGACATGAATCTTGAAATTCTGATTGGTTTCATGGGGATCCCTGTTTATATGACTTATGATAATCCAAACATATGATGTATATATATATAGTAAAAATAATCTGGGGTAGTTTTGGCATCCCTTATATACAACAAATATCCCAACTGACCACTGCTCTGTTGATCTCATCCTCAGCGGGAAACATTACCCCATGACTAGATTCGTTGTGGTGAGGCAAATACCTGAATGTGGTGACAGGGTTAATGCCCAATTAGAAAACATTAAGTACTACTAGCAGTAAGACTAATAATTGTAGTTGTAGTAGTGGTAGTAGTCTTAGTAGCAGTTGTAGTAGTTGTAGTGGTAGTGGTAGTGGTAGTGGTAGTGGTAGTAGTAGTAGTAGTAGTAGTAGTAGTAGTAGTATCAATGGCTTGAAGAACAAAGCCCATCACGGCAGGATTTCTCAAAAGACGTCCATCGCAGGATGCACGTGCAATCTTGGCTCCTAGTTGGCCAATCTCACTTAACTTTCCACTGGCCAAATCGGATGTGAACTTGTTGACCACCCGTCTCATTTCTGAGTCACTATCAGCAAGATTGATGTTCAAACATCGGGTAACCACTGTGTTGAGGAATTCCAAAGAACGGTCTGTAGCAAAGTTCTTTGGGGTTTTGGTCCAAGAGTTTCGAACCTGTTTCTGCAATGAAACCAAATCCAATTTCAGATTGTTTTTGTTTTTTGGGTTTCTGCTTTGGCCCAGTCCGTTTCTTGAATGGACTCTATGACTTCTTGGATTACGGAGTCTGGTATGAATGCCTTTGCGTGTAACAGTTTGGCTGACCAATATTTCAGTGCAAACCGACAAGCTGAACGATGGGTGGATGCGCTCGGGCTTCTGCCTTCAGCTTCTGACAAGGGGAACAGCAGGTTTTTCTGCCATGAGCAGCAGACTTGGTGTAAACTTGCTGGCAATGTTGGCTTTTAACTGACAACTCCTCCTTTCCTACAACAAAAGGGTAAGAATGCTTGCTCAAAGCACTTGCTAACTTGGTGTGCTTGGCCCAAAGAATGGGCCCTCAGGGCATATATATTTATATATATGTAAAAATAAACATCCACTGAACCACTTCCCTTCCACTTCAGTACCTTCTAATCCATAAAGATCCATCAGGCTGAATCTGCAAAGCATGGCGTTCAGCACTGGGCGCCTGGAGGTCGGTGAAGAAACCCTGTAAGGTGATGACACAAGGTGGGCCGCCCCCTAGGATCGTTATAAATGGGGTGAAATATCTCATGTAAATAGGGTGAAATAACCCCAGTTACCCATTTATAAGGCCATTTATAGGGGTGAAATAACTCTATTTAAAACTGGTAGGGGCACACCTTGTAGCCAAAGTTTGGATTGTTTTGGGGGATGGTGTCATACCCATGCTATATGGAGATTATTTGACAACATATCCTTTACAAACAGTTTCATTACTCTATTCCAGTCATACCTAACGTGAGGATCGGTGTGAGTTTGAACCCCCAAACTCACACACGTTCGGTATGACTGGAGGATTTTGGAAGACTAGGGAGTGAGGTTCCTTGGAAATATGGGGATAACTTAGCCTGATCTCTAGCCTTTTCAGGATGCTGGCTCCCTTGTGGCAAATGAAGTTTAAACTTCAAAATCTCCAAACTTAACATGACATGGTGAATTCATTGATAATCCTGGTGCTCATTTGTTGTTGGCAGGTGGATCCACTGGAACGACTATGAAATCCCAAGAAGCCTAAAATATGGATCGATTCAAGTTTGACGAACTTCATTTAAATGAACTATCAAAGCGGGACAGTAAAACATGTTGATACCAAATACAGTAATATTAAAAGTATGGTTCGGGTGACTCCCCTTTCCAGAATGCCAGTGGGGAACTAATTTAGGTTTGGACCCTAAACCGCAAAATATCAGGATCCTTGTGAGAACTAGCAACCTGGGAATGGGGTTTCACATCTCAAGGTATGTTACACTCCTTTATGCAACATTGTTCGCTGCAAAAGTAGACCATGCCGAAGTGTGTATTCTTAACGTGACAAAACCCCAAAAAACACCAGCTTGTTCCAAGCGATTTGAACTGATCACACATATGGGCCGGTCACGTTTTGTCCCTAACGAATAAAACTCCGAAGAAACATGGCAAAGACCTACAACCTCCAAACCCGTTTTCAAGACCTGCACATCTACGCAAGGTTCGCTGGACAGCACCCAAACGCTGCCACACCAGCGTTGCGATTGCCACTCCTGGGGGTGTTTGAATTATAGTTTTGGGAGATTTGAAGATATACACCCCGTAAAATTCTACATACCCTAACTAGTTGGTGGTTTCAACCCCTTTGAAAAATATTAGTCAAAATGGGAATCTTCCCCAAGTAGGGGTCAAAATAAAAAATAATTGAAACCACCACCCAGCTAAGTATCCAGGTATGTCCTGAGAAGGAAAGGGATTACCCCGATCCATTCCTATTCATAATTGATTGGAACCCTCAAAATCCTAGGGAAGGGGTCTGGATTCTTGGGGATAGATACCCACAATGATGGAAAGGAAAATGCAATTTCCTTTCAAATATACAGTAGCTATTTTGGGGTGGCGAAATCTCGTCCATTCATGGGAATCCTAGCTACTCCTCCCCACACAAAGCTACGTTCCGCAGAAGTAAGGTTAAGAACTTAATATTCCCATGAAGATGCGATTCACCATTTCGGATGATAAATTCCTGTTCAACCATTCAGTTTCTTCCACTGCCTCCTTTTTGGGGGGGGGGCGCTGATCAATTGAATTAATGCTGCTTCTAGTGAAAAATGCCTCACATTTGTCTGACCTGTCCATGCATCATGTTACAACCAAAAACCACTGAAACAACAGGTGTATATGTTTGGAAAAAAGCAATTTATCAAACCACCATATGAACTCTCACGCTGCCTGTGATATTCCATTTACTCTTGTATCTGATATCTTTACAACCACCCCAAATTATGGTGTTTCATTGGTGTCCTGCATGCATCTCACCAGGTCTTGAAGGATCAGCAGGACAGTCCATATGTACAGCAAATAAACAGGGTGAACCGGTCACTGCTCAAAACTGGGTTGTAACCACTTCCCATCCCCCCCAAAAAAATACAAAAAAATACAACCTAAACATCCAAGGGTTTCCACCTGCTGAGAAGGTTTGGCATTTGGATCCCCAAAATGTAAGGACTCCAAACACCAAACCTCTAGGGGTCTTGAAAACCCCACGGACTCACCCTTGAACGGTGTGGACCACCCGAAACGCCCCCGACCTCGCTGGAAAAGTCTTGCGGCTCCATCTGGAAGCGAGCAAGCAGCAAGTGGTATACGTTAGAACGTGCATGAAGAAACGTTGGACTCCGAAACTTGGCTCAAAAACCAGATTTATGAGGGTTACATTTAGTTTTACATGTATGGTTCCAAAAAAAAATAAAAAAATATTTTTGAGAGTTTTAGGCTTGAATTTGCTGGAGAAAAGATGCAAATCTCCCAAATGGTAGTTGTTCATGGTGATTTACGTACAATCCGCAAAAAAGATCATCTTGAACAAACAAGAGTAAGGGATCCGCGTTGGGTCGGGTCCGTCCGTTTTGTTGATGAGATGTCCAGCTCCTATTTTCTTTTGAAAAACAATTATCCTGAAAAAGTCAGAGAGATAAAACTCAGAGAATGATTCTGAGAACGATTGATTTCCAAGTAAGAATCTCTCTTTTTTACACCGGGGATCTTATGGCTTTCGGTGAACCATTAAGCATTCAGGCGTGTAGACATCGTATACATAGACTCCATGAAACTAACAGCAAAAGCCCCTGAAAATAGGCCAACCCAAAAAAGAAACCCATCTTCCAAGCATTGGTTTTCAGGGGATATGTTAGTTTCAGGGAGTACACATATTGTGCCGATTGCAGTATCTTCACTGAAGTCTTATATATATATATATTATATATATATATCTGGCCAAATCATAATATTTCACCAACCTATGAAACACAAGATTTCCCTTCCTAAGCCACCATTTGGGATGAGGTCGTGTGAGGTCGCTATAATTTGACCAGATATATTGTGTTTGATAAAGCCAAATCATCAACAAACTAGGTGGTAGTTGAGTCATCCAGTCATCCACTTGAAAACAATATGATCAATATGCACAAGTCAATACAAGTAGGACCATTTCCAAAAAATACGAATA